>VUQI01061975.1:37875-52041 GCA_015106735.1 Paratilapia polleni
ACTGGGTATGCTACCCCGTCTTTTTTTTTTTTTTTTTCTTTTTTTTTTGGAAACAGGGAACCCCCTCATTATGATCCTTATTAAAAAGCAGGTCTCAGCGTTAAGGATGAAACAGCATCCTCTTTAAACCCTTCTGTCAGTAAAGAGAAATGCACTTTTAGCTTTATTTATTTTTATTAACTTTGCAAGCTCTCTGCTTTGATCACATTATCAGGGTACTCTATTTTCAATTACACATGTCGCACTTCTTTGAAAGTCCTTATGTAAAATTGGATTCTTCTTAGTCTAACGTCTGTCTCACTTGAGCTGATCCTTATCGCACTGTTCAAAGTATCTGAGCTTACCAGCTTTTTGAGGCTGTCGAAAGCCTGGCCAAGGCAAATGAAAAGACAAGCGTTGTGCAATAAATTTCTGTCCTTTTCGTCCAAGTGCCTTGGCTGTCTCTCAAGCTGCTAACACGAATCAGACTGAGCAGCAGATACAGTAAGTGTAATTATTCTCAAAGGACAGAGAAAAGAAGATTTCTTTGATTGTTATTCAAACACAGGCTGTATTTTGCCCTTGGGTGACTATTTTGCTATATATGTATGTGTTTTCTTTCTCCCAGTGATCAAATCCATATAGACCTAGACATTTATTTTCCATTTCCATTTCCACTAAACGTTATTGGGGTTGCATAACAGGAGTCCTTGATGAGTACATGGAAAAGGTGGAAACAAAAGTAGCTCATCATGAATGAGGTTAGATTTTTGCTTTAGAAAAAGGTGATTGGAGTTTATGTTGTTATTGACATTTTGGATCAGCATACAATATTTCTGTGTTTCATTGTTTGGCAAGAAACTGCTGACTGTGACAGAGTGGTAGCCACAGGAATGTGAACATTATCTTTCACGGAAGAGGTCAAAGGGGTCTCTGCTAAACATGTGCTGGAAATGAAAGGCGGATGGAGTTAACTGTGTTTGTTGGGAAACTGTGAAGTTATGGTAGATGGACAAAATTTTATAGAGCTGCCATAAACTCGTGACATTCTGTATGTGTCCATTGCAGTTAACGATTTCTCACTGGATGTGAGTGCCATCTATCCACTCTGGTCCCAGTGTGGGCCAGAGTGCAACTCAGACACTTACAGGACAGCACTTGTGTGTGGAGATGTCGCAGACTTTTGCACAAAGGTAGCTGAGAGAATGGAGAAGCTATGCCTTGAGTGCAGGCTGTCTTTTCAGTGTTATTTGTGTTGCGGATTCAGGGGTTACTCAAATCACAGCATCCTGCCTGGGCATGTTTCAGGAAACACCCATCCCTGATTCCTGTCCAGGAAGCTGAGAGCTTTCTCTAATAGTACTCAGATGGTACCGGACAACAGGCAGGGAATGAAAAAGTAATTTTATTAATAACACAGCAAGAGGCAGGAAAAGAGTGGATTCCTCTCTAAAAGCTCCAGACTATGTTGTTTATTAATTCAGAACAGTGTTTCAGTTTCACAATCCTTGTTATCAAAAATTCCAACATTGTGTTGAGTGCAATCTCATGTTAGAGTGATAATGGGACGGAAAGTACAGGAGAGGTGAATCGAAGGTACGAAGCATAAACTATTCACCAGAGAGCATGAGACAGGTGGAAAGGGAATGAGAGAAAGCGATGTTTCTGCATTTCCATACCTCTATCCACTAGTGACAACACCCAAAACAGACGCACTCTACGTTTTAACAGTTTGTCGAAGAAGCTTTTGTTTGTTCCATTGTGGCTTTTTTTTTTCTTTTGGGCTTGTGTTGCTTTTTTTTTACACCCCTCCTTTCACATCAGTTCTTTACTCTGGAGGCTGCCTCACTGCTCACAAACAACAACTCTCTCCCACTCGGCTCTGTTTGATGACCTACATTACATTCTCTTTGCATGGAGGTACAGCAGGCTTACATGTTCTGTGTGCATAAACTGCGGTGTAAATGACTTGAACAAAAGAGAAGAGCACCCGTACGGGGATGGAAATGAAAGCACGTACCATTGTAGAGGACAGACTGCATCAAGAGAGCTTGGTGTAGTCTAAACACCACCACTGAGGGTTTGTGCCACTGATGATGGCTTGCGTTGGTACCACGTGTGTGTGTCAACATGTTTCATGTGCACGTGTGTGAATACATAGACTAGGACGTGTACACTCATCATCCTTCACAAGTTTGTCCCCTTACACATGAAACCTAGCTAACACTCCTTTGGGACCAACTGGCAGCCACTTCCTTCCACAGGGTTTGACAAACTGTATGTCAAAAACAATCCGCAGCTGTAAAGTACAGCTTCTACCTTTGAGGCCGGGCGTGGGAATTTCCAATCAATGCGCATCTGTAGATATGATTCACAGAAAATCAGCCCAAATAGATTTCATATGGCTGGATGGCACGCATATTGTACATCCTTTGATCGTAAAGCAAGACCACATAGTGGCGAAATCATATACTTACTTCTATTGTATGTACAGTTGTTGTGCTAAACAATCCAGTGTGCCTCCCTGAGCAAAACCACATATGTTCAGCATGGATGAAAAGTCAACTCCATGATGTTCATCCAACAGCAGCTCCTTTGATGACTGCTTTTTAGGCACGGGCAATTTCACCATCTGAAACTCACGTCTCTCGTCTCCCCTCGCACAACAAGAGTGCACCCATGGCACTGTTGCAACTTGTGTAATGTGTCATGTGGACGTCTGTTCGCTTAGAAGTAAAAGCTCACTTCTGAAAGATCCGTCACACAAATTAAGCCCCTTCGGTTCCCCCTTCTCCAAAAACTAAAAGTTTTGGTGTTACCCCTAAGAGCAGCACTAAAGCAAAAAGTGAGTTAAGCCCCATTAGGAGCCTGTGTGCTGTGACGATCTCATTGGAAGTGCTGGATGAAAATTGCCCGGATTAATGTGTTAATCCATCTCTTTAAAATGCTAATGTCCATTTTATGCCCATTAAATCTCAGTGTGCGTTTTCTTTGATGCATGCAATTTCTATCAATTAAACACAGAGGAGTGAAACAGGCAGGAGGGAGATTAGTTCCCTTGCTTCAAGCATGAATTTCTCCTTTTGGTTTCATATTTATCTTGAATGGGAAGTGGGGGAGTGTTTGGAATGGGTTTGTGAAATACAGAAGGAGCAATGTGGTGATATGACGAATTCTGGAAGCCCAGCGTTTCACAGAGCTTATAACAAAACCCAAACATCCACTAGCAAGAATGTGTAAATATATTACTAGTGAGTGAGTTTTCGTTTAAAAAAAGAAAATTGTTTGATTTAATATTCACATCTACAATTCATCATGTCTACAATTCATAAGTTTCTACAATTTTGAATTAAATGTGTAAAATTCATCTTTAGCTTACAGCACTATGATGTCTTTGGTATTTTGCTCATGTCCTTTTGCAGTACTCATTCTAGTATATTACAGTGAGCTTTACTCTAATATATAAACAAACATTTGAGCAAATACCTGGGCCCCAGTGATATTCCTGTCACATTCCTGGAAGCTGTTCTAGTCAGAATATTTTTATATGTCATTATACAAACAGGATCAACGTGGTGGTTCAGTGGTTAGCACTGTTGCCTCACACAAAGAAGATCCTGGGTTTGAACCCAGCAGCTGGCTGGGGCCCCACTGCATGCCTGCATGGGCTTCCTTCCACACCGCAAAGACATGCATGTTTTAGGTTAATTAACAATAGGTGTGAATGGTTGTCTGTCTTTCTGTGTTAGCCCTGCAACTGGTGGCCTGTCCAGGGCGTATTTTGGATAAATGGAATAGAAAGGATTTTTAAAAATGGATGTATGGAATAAAAAGATGGATGGATGATACAAACAATGATCACAGGCGATGTAAAAAGTCTTTATTACAAAGAACCTGCTGAGGAAATCATCCATCATTTTTTTAGCTTTCTGGGCCATGGATTTAATCTCATGCACTCTCATCAGCAACAGCAAGGCTGTTATGAATTTACTAGCTCATTTGCTTTAGACAATAGCCAGATAAAAGTAGCAACAAGCTACTTTTATCTGGTAAGAGCCAGATATTGGAATGCTGGTCTTAAATTCAAAGGATAGCAACACATATGACATATATTCATGACATATAGTCAAGTGAATGCTAATGTTGTTCTGTGAAGTAAGTGTGAAATTGATATTGCAACATTGCAGATTTTAGTGCTCATTTAGATGCATCAAAATTAAGTTTTTCTTGAAGAGAGGATCTCAATCAAGCAAATATCATAAGCATAATTCATGAGGAATCCAAGATGAGTAGAAGAGAGAGCAAAAGGGAAACCACGGACTTGAAAAGTGTAGACAAATGGCCTGTAGAGGTAAAATCAAAGTCTTTATAAAACATGCTAAATAAATGGACTGTGACTCTAGCCATCACTGAGCTAAAAGTAGTGAATGCACAACATATGCCAAAAGAAACTATTGTATCCTGTTCAGATTATTCAGACAGCAAAATGATGAAGTTTCCAGTTGAGAAGCTGTAGTTCCCTGAGAGCCTGACTCACAATAACATACACACATTAGAGAGTTAGTGATGTGATTCAGAGCTACAATATCTTCCAGTAACAATGACAAATCCATTTTAAGATTAGTGGGTATGAAGCTGAAATCCAAGGATATTGATTATGTACCACATTCACAAATTACCGAGCTGAATCGTGTGCCTGTAAGAGCCTGCGGATAGAATAAGCAGTTTGGATAGAAATGAACTGTGTGGTGAATCCAAGGAATTTCTCATCCCACAAATGTCGGGATGACTCGCGGATGCCCTCGCTGTTGTGCAAAGCCTTTTAAGACCAGGAGTGACATAGCTTGTCCAATCACAGAGGCCTCTGCGGCTGACCATAAAATGCTTCCAGATTTGTCACACACAGACGCACAGACACACACACACACAGACTCATTGTTCAAAGTTAAAATGCTTCCAGTAAACTCGCATTTATCATGTGAGCACTATTTTTGAGGTAGAACGCAAGGAATGATTTATAGAGGCATTTCGACTTCTCTCGCGCTCACCCTCCATCATGAGCAAAATATGCTGCCATAAAAGTAAAATACACCCTGTGCTACATGGTGAAAATGTACTAAGTCATATTTTATTTACTCAGGCATTGTGTGACAAGTTGCTGTTTGCCAATGGAAGGGCTAGTGGCTTTTTGGGAGGTCCAGGAAGCTATAAATATAGATCATTTAGATCTGGAGGTTGATGCAGTCCAATGAGAAGCCTGAAGATAAAACCAGAAGCCTTAATTGGCCTTGTTTACAAGGACTCCAAAGTCATGAAGCAACTAGGAAATGCTGACATCCCTTATTTAGGTAGGGGACACCCCATAGCTGGCCCACCCATCTCCTCCTCTGCTATCCTTTAATACACATGTTAACTGTTAAAACAACTGGCCCTACCACCAGTGAAACACCCCCCCTTCCACCGACCCACCCCACCCCCTCCACCGTAAGCATATGTTACTATTTCATGGGATGGGTAATTTATTAAAATCAACCTAATTTTCCGTGATATATTAAATCTCTGCCTGGGTAATCGCTAGCCCCATTTCATTGAGTGAATTAGATGCCCACTGCTTGGTGCGATCAGAGGCCTGGAAAATGAGGCCTACACTGGTATTAGAGAGTGTTCACAGCCTGCTAATGGTTGGGGGATGAAATAGATTACCACAACATTTATTACAGTTCAGTGACACTGTGAGCAGCCAAACATAAGCATACGGTCAGCACCACCATTACAGATTCCCATTTAAACACTTGCAGCTTCTGAAGATGGCCATTTGGTGGTATGGAGGTCCTTGTGTTGTGAGCGAAGGTGAGGTTTATACTGCTATATTGTTGCTGTATCTAAACAAAGAGTGATAAAAACTGTGGTGATGAGGCAATGTTTGGCCTTTTGAAGTGATCAACTTATTCAGTTAAAGCAATAATTTGACAATTTGATAATAAACCCTGTGTGCTTCTTCTTGAGAGTTAGATTCAAGGATAGATGTCACTTCTCATGTGTGTTAAGTAGAGTGTGGTGTAAGTTACTTTAAAATTTGAAACAAATACATATAAAATAAAGCCTATGCCATTAAAAAGTTACTAATTACACCATGGTGAAAATTATTAGTTTTATTCCATGTTACTCATGTTGTCTGGAGAAATTAGCTGATGTTTAACTGCTAGCCTGGCTTTAGGTGCAAAGAGCACCACTAAAGTCCTGACCTGCAAAACCAGGTGATTCTTGAGTGTGGATCAATGTTAGCAAGCCAGCAAGGAAGACACATAAAAACTAGGGTAACACTGGAGATACTGGGACATCATTTTCTCCTCTAAACACACAGATAAAAGACCGATAGATGCTCAATAACCTAGCAAGACAGCAGTGTATTTTAAAAATTTATCAATTATTCCTGCAGAAAGCTATCAACTAAGGCATTACAACCCAACACTGGTTAAAAGCCACCTGGAAGCAGGAGGCGATTAGCATGGGTTGGCATAAGAAAGGAAGCAGAGCTACAGCCAAGGTTCAGCCATCAGCTGTAGCTCCATCACTTTGAAGAGCAACGTGGCCAGTGTTGGGATCAGTATTAAAAAGCAATGTCTTACACATTACTTGTTACTTAAAGAAAAAGCAATGCACTACTTCACTTTTTTACCCACTTACAAAATTAATTTGTTACACTTCTACTTAAATTACATTTGTGTTACTCTGCAAGCAATGGCATCAAGTCAGTGCCAGTTAGAAATATAATGTTAAACCTTACATATGCCAACAAATCCCAAACTAGATGCTAGGTGTAAGCAGTACATACAGTACCAGTCAATGGTACTGTTTGTACTGCAAGACAATGAATGGGTGAGTGTGTCCAAAGTTTTGACTGGTACCGTTACAAGATCTGTACACTTTATATTCACATTCTTTTTCTTTCACTTTCCTTGCCTTTTACATTACAGTAGTAATGTTCTTATCTCAACCTCTCAAAGGCCATTTGAGTCCTACTTCATGCATGAAATAAGGTCGTGATTGTTGCATAAACATGCATTTTGGGACTAACCCTAATTATCTAACTACCTGCAAGAATCAAATCAGCCTTTTCTTGAAACTGTTCTTTTCCAAAAATCCAAGCAATATTAGTTTGTTCCTCAAGACAAAATAATGGGTGGCAATGTTTACATTACTTCTAAACATAAAAACCTGATAAAAACCTGTCACATGTAAAGCATTTATGACTAACATTGTTTATGTTGCTATATGTATCTCTTGCAGGTGAAAGGCAAAGCAACAGACCCTAAAACACAGGCCAGACTATATAATTTGATAGATGTGGGTGTACAGATGACTAACAACAATACTGGTCTTTAAGATTTGCATTCATCTGGTTTTAACTTTTAATGGAGGATGGCAGTAATCTAATCCAGGGTCCCGATCAACAGCATAAACACTGGAATCCAGTTAAAGGAAAAGTCGCTCAAGCACACCATGGCAAAGTGAATACTCTGCCCTCAACTTGGGTTAAATAACGGCCTACATGTAAAAAGACAGAAGAAAATGTGCATTTTTTTGGTCATGTTGAATGCGCTTATTCAAAAGACTGCTTCACAGCCCAGCAGAAAGTGGATAAGTACAAGTATAGTTCTCTTCACTTCTAGCCAAACCTCATAGACCATTTTTGCATAGAAACAGACAAAGCCTGGTCATTGTCATGTTGTTCTGCTTGTTTTGGGGTTGAGGCAAAATTAGTTGCAACTGAGTTTGAGGTCCCGAGACGGCATGCTCCCACGATGTTTGGGCCACCATTTGTCATTATACAATTTGTCGGTACTGTTTTCAACAAACAGGAAGTCCCTTAAAACTAGCAGAGAACCTGGCAAGGACTTGTCTTCTCTGACAGTCTCATAGAAAAGAACTGATGGGATTGGACATGTTCAAGATGGTGTGGTTATATCTGAAGGCTAAGACTATTTCCTCAGTTTTTCTGAGGAAGGAGCCAGTACATTTGGACAGCCCGCTAGCCACTGTAGCGCGTGAGAGCTCTAGCCCACAAAAAACATTGTCATTCTTGTACTCTTTTTGCCTCTGGTTTTTATCCTGAAACACAAGCACCCATGTGTTCCAATAACTGAAGCAGCATTTTGGTTTGCACTCCCAGATTTCCATTACTTCCCCTCCCTGTCTTCCAGTGGTTCCAGCTGGTGTTGTTGGACTGCATATTGCAGCATGATCCTTAGGGAAGGCATTGTTATGGAAGTTGGGTCTAGTACACTAGAATCTATTCTAACTCCATTCAACAGCCTCCCTGTCTTAACACCACAGCTGTCAGCAATGTCACTACATGATGAGCTGTGACACCACCGAATCTAGCAACGCTTTGTCACCCTGATACACTTAAGCATTGGTTACAGAGCTCCAGCTCGGAAAAGACATGCTGTCAAGTAAGGAAAGACCATTATCTGCAATAGACACAAAAGTACAGGGGATCCCTGCAGACACAGAGATGATTAAGGGCTAAGTGTCATTCTTCCTGTCTTGGTGTATTTTTCTAAAGAGCTCTATCTCTTACTGTCCTTTTTACCGTGCGCCTCAGACTTATAGCCCTATCTCTCACGCTTGCTCTGGAAGGACACACACCATGACAGCCATGTTGTGGAATTATCCAGAGGTACGAGCCCTGGTCATACACCACATCTCTTCAAAACAACGGAAAAAAGACAATATTTGAGAGTAAATCAAAAAGCATTTAAATACAAGTGGGAGACTATTACTGATGAGCACAATGACAGAGTAGCTAAGTGTGATTTGCAGTGATGGGAAAGTATTTGAGGAATGCACGCACAAGAATCAGAGTCTTGGTTCTGGAGGCCAAAAGAGTGAAGTTATGCCTCATTGACATTGGTTTGCCTGATGGTGTCTGATTTCCCAATAATGATACTGCCAGCATGCCACTAAAATCCCAGATTTAGAAGTGTGACTCCCACTGGGGTCAGAAGGGCTCAATGCTGATACACTCAGGGTATTTTAGGGCATTTTGAATAAAGGTGTCTAATTTTTGTGTTGATTTTAGACACACTGCATGTTTATCCAAGGAAGAACAGCTATCTGCAAACATTAATGGCTTGTTTGAGGAACCTTCAGTGGTGGTAAAAGTGATTGTTTTGTATTTATTTATTTATTTATTATTCTGTTATTGTTTCTTTTAAAAAAAAAAATTGGTGGGAAGCTGAAAAATGAGGTGTTTGTGCTCTACTTGAGTATTCTTATTTTATGATGTTTCATAATTTACTTCATTACATTTCATCCATTTAATCAAATTGTATAACATTTACAGTGTAAATATAATAATTACAGGGCCTATTTTGCCTGTATATATTGAGTACTTTTACTGTTACAGTGTAAGTGCATTTGTTTGGGGGTTTTTTTGTTATTTTTTTTAACACTTTATCCCCCCAGGTATCAAAATCCAAGTAAAAGTAAATCTAAACCTCATTCAAACAAAAACCTAAGTTTAAAAACTATGAATTACTGATGAATTACTGGGGGCAGCAACTACTTGACAGAGCCAGTTCAGCTCATTCAGTTTGTTTCCAGTCCTTGTGCTAATCTTAGCTAATCAGCTGCTTGCAGTGGTCTTATATTTTCTTACAGACGGGCTTATTTCCCATAATATTAAACTATTCCTTAAAATAAGAGTTATTATTTCCATAATTCACCTGCAGATCTTGCCTGAACGAGAACTGTCCAGTAACAAGCCGGCTTCACCAACCTCTAGGCTACTATCAGCCTGCCTGAAGAGTATCATTAGTATTCACAAAGACAGACAGACAATCAGGCTCCAGTTTTATCACTCAGCATTTGTAAGAATCAGATCTGAGACACAGCGGTATCAATAAAAGATCTAATTTCCAGCCTTACTCGAACAACTGCGCCTCTTTCAACCTACGCTGTGGGTATCAATTGTGCATTGAATAATGAAAAGCAATTATGCAGCTAAACAAAGCTGTGGTAGTAATAGGCTGTTGTTTTATTTTTATCCACAAAATTAAAATAGATTCTGCGGCTATGTGTGGTTTTCTTTTTCAAGAATGGGTCATGCTCAGGACACGATCCTCCTGACACCAGTCTGCCTACAGCATGATTATGATGGAGGTTTCGATCCAGATGAATTAGACAGCAAGTCAGTATGAATGCGGAGACAGTAGCAGACAATCTGGCTGAAACTAGGAAGAAACAGAAGTCGGCTACTTAGACTGTGTCTCAATTAATTATTCAAGAACCAGATTCTCTATCCAATGACCCCGGTAAAGAAGCACAAATTATTTAGTAAGCTGCCACATCAGTGCTTGGTGTGAGGACATGAAGCACGGGCTCTCACTGAGATAGCCTATCACAGGAGGTATGTGAACCTTTGTTCAGGCAGCTTGCTGCATGACACACGGTCTCATGGGTATTGATGGCTGTATCAGGGTACAGGGGTACAGTTTCTCTCTCTGTCACCCATTCACCCTGTCCGCATCCGCCAGGTCTGATAAGAAGGGTAAAATGTATGCCCTTGTAATCAACAGTGACAAAACATATCAGATATCTGTCCTGTTTGAAAAAAAAAACCTGACACAGACCCAACAGAAATAGCAGAAAGGGGAAATGTGGAGCATTTAAAAAAAACTTCTTCTGAAGCAAACATCTAAAATTAAGCCCTACTGTGAATACATGACTTTTGTTTGACTATTTTTGGTTTTAGCTAACCATTTGACTCTTAATATAGTGCAAGTGTTTCATGTACTGGACATGTGCAGTGGAGCATGTTGATGTATTTATGCTACAGTGTCACCAAGACAAAGTCTTGAACTTGGTGACATACAGTGAAATGAGACAGCCACGTCTGACACAGTGATTGTCACCCTGTTATTTCTGTTGCTCTTAAAAAAGCTATATACTTTCCACAGCCACTCAAAATGTGTTATAATTTCAGAGCATGCCAAAGAGAGAGAGGAAGAGAATGAGGGAGAGGCTGGGCTAGGAGAAGGTGACAGACTGTTTGTGCACACATATGCAGGTGTATGTGTATTTGTAGTCTGTGTGATGTGATAGAGAGTTAGCCTTGATCTTGTTAGTGGTGATTGGGGTCTCTGTGAGACCTCACACACTGGGCTGTGGGTGTAATTGGCCCTGGCAGGCCGGCCTGTAACCATGTGGAGACTTAGGGAAGAGGAATGGGGAGGAGAGTAAGGGCCTTTGTTTGTGGCAGCCGCCACATGTCTGCCTGTGTGGCAGTGCCGTGCTCCCGGGTGTGGAGGCTTGGCTTTGGGGAGATGATTGTTATAGCATTGGCGTTGGCTTTAAAAATGCCTTTTTAATGGGAATGCATTTCACAGGCAAGAGCAGTGAGGTCTGGGAAGCCAACATCACAACAGCAGGGTACACAAGTTCAGCATGTGCTTGTGCTGGGAGATAGTCCATCAGTGGAAACAGCCTGCCATCTGCTGCTGAACACAAGTATGACCGCAGACTTCTTGAAAATCTCTCCATACTTTTCTGGTTTTAGATATTTGCCCTTCTGAGGCAAATATTTTGTGATGAATAATCAAACTTTTGCATGCAAAAAGGCTTTTTAAAAAAATCTTTTAAAGCTAGCATGTATCTTAGACAGAAATGCACATTGTATTGTGTATATACACACACACTCAACTTTTATTTAAAGTTATGTGTATTTACCAATTAATTTCACCTACCTCTTTTCCATTTTTTTATACTTATTGTTTTTCATCCCACTAATTCTGCTTGTAAACCAGTATGATGCATATGTCATCAGTTGTGTAGCTGTCGTTGTAAAGTACCTTAATTAAAGATCCATTCAGTACTAGACCTTTTCCACTTACCTCAAGCACTTTCAACACTTTTCCTTAATGAACAAATGAATTATGCAGTAACATAGGCTCAGCCAACAAAAGGCATTTGCTGCCTAATGTGTTTGCCTAAATAGCAGTGAAGAGCAGGCCTACCTTTTAAGTGGATAAGGTACCTCTGTTCGGCTTGCGGTAAGTGTCTCGTTTAATTTAATTCAATAATCCTGATAAATGAAATAAATCCCTTTTGGGACATCCATTCCTTGAGTAGTGAGATAATATAAAATGAGGTTCACAGAGAAAAAATTAGGACATTATGGTTGATTGAGCTTTTACAAAAAGCAGAAATATTAATACAGAGATATTCTTTATGTTTATAATTTTGCAATAATGAATGAAGTCATCCATGTGGAAAACAATCAGAGCTCAAAGTGGATGACAGTGATTGTGAGGCTTAGTGAAAGAATGCATTAGCATTTTCACACACTCCCAATGCAAATTGTTTCACTTAAACTTTTTAAATACCATTTTGTGTTCTGACTTAATTTTAATAAGTTTGCAGATAAGGAAGCATAAGCATGGACTTGAAAGGCAGATCGTGAGTCTCTGCAACACATTTATTCACCATTTGATTCATGAGAGGAAAAGGGAAAATTGAAAAGAATGAAAGAACATGATCTTCTCTGAGAAATAATCAATTTTGTGCTGAATTGAGATTATTTAAATATAATAAGAAATATCCATATCAAACATTAATTTGAATTCAATATAGATGCTCATATAATTGAATGCAATATTCCACACAAATTAAAACAGGCCTTTCCGGAGGCTGGTGCTGCTTGTATTGAAAATATTTTACTTATACCCATGCAATTTTGTTCAGGCTCATATCCATTTAATAAATATGTTTTTTCCTTTAGATATTTCTTATAATAAATAGCCAAACTAAGCAAGCTTTTTTTTTTAGCATACATCCAAGCACATTAATATGTTAAGTATTTGCTTACTTAATAAAAAATTATGCATTTATATTCATTTATGTATTTACCTATATCCATAAATAACAGTACACAGTCAGTGAAGAAATAACTTAGGTTTGTTTAAGAAATAACCTAATTACTGTTGAAGCTTAGAGACAATACTTAAAAGATCACCACCAAATCTTATGATCATTTTGTAAATGTGGAAAGGAATTCAACTCAGTGAGCGTGTGCTATAATCTTAGAAAACCTGTCAGTGATCTCACTCTAAATAATGAGCATACTGTAAGTCTAATTCTGCTGTTCTTTTGTACCTGCTCATTATCACAGTGAACTGTTTTTATTTACCCCAACTCCCACCAAAATACACACACACACACACACACACACACAAAGACCTATCACTTGTTTCCGGCAACTGCGGCCTCTTGTAAGTCAAATTGATTGAGTTGTCCTTGAACATCTGTTGTTCAGCCAAGCCTCAAAGGTAATCCCGCTAATGGCCCTCTAAGCTATCCACATAAACACACACATAAATAAAAATGTTTTCTAAGAGATTTGGTCATTGACTTGCTGCTAATCAATTCTGCAGCCGCATCTGTTAATGAAGTTTTGGAAGTAGCCTACAGGGCAAGATATATGTAGTGATCAATGCCTGGCACTAGGCTGACTGGAGTGACAGTCACAGCTCCACAGGGAGTCAACATTTACACACAGATGGACCAGGCTTGTCGGATGTCTTGGCAAAAAGCCACTGCATATACACACATGCACACGTACGCAGCACTAAAACACAGACCAACAGAATGTTGTCCATCAATGACACAAAAGGGAAAAATTATGGGCTCGTTTGAAGTGGAGTCTCTAAAGTGAAGAAGTGACATTTCATAATTTGAGCTACCAAGCTCTGGCACAGACTGATATGACTGCTCTTGGAAGAAAGACAGTTTTTCAAGATTTTAGAGAAAAAAAAAAGGGAAAAAGGCTTTTCAACTTGCTGGCTATGTCCTTTTTTATATATTTTGTCACTGGCTTAAAAAACAACAAGCTGTACACCCAGCCTAACAAGGGTAAAAATGACCAAGAATTAGCAGAATTAATGCTAAACAAGCTCACAAATACAGTACAACGTTGTGCACCATTAATTATTGTAAACACATCCTGCATTTGGCCTAATAGATTCCAATATCTGCTCGAAATACTTTTGTCCAGTTTGGCTGAGGTAGCCTGTAGCCTCTACTGTTAAACAAAGACAAACACAAAAGAACTGAAACATACAGTACCTGCTGATTTCTCAACATGTTACCCATGGGGGGGAGGGGAGGGGGGGGGGGGGGTTAAAA
>VUQI01061975.1:61097-71564 GCA_015106735.1 Paratilapia polleni
TTAAAAGAGACATCTGCATTGATGCTCTGTAAGAGAATATTTTGGTTTTCCTTGTAGATAATTGTAAATTACTCCCAAGTTAATGAAGTTACTGTAGAATTACAGAAGTCTGAAAGAAAATCACAAATTTATTTTGATAAGGTTTAGTTATTTACAACATTCTGAACAGCACAATATAATATAGTGGGGTACTTCATGCACTTCATATATTCTCTGCATTCAGGCCAGTGTCAGTTTAAACTTGAAGTCTTCATCTGAAGTGGGAGGCTGGCTTGATTGCCAAATTTGAAAATGTTGGAAAATGGATTTAAAATCTGTAGAAATTCTGCAAAGAAATGACCACATTCGAATAGCATATATGGTGGTGAAACCTGTTTTGAGCTGCTGTGAAAGGCACAGACATAACTGAGTCGGAGTGTACTTCACATGCTGTCATTTGAGCTGTCGACAACTTCAGATGTGGTGTTCTGTATGGAACCATTTCTTCTCTACTGCTTAGATGATATGAAATTGAAATGGTTTTCTTTGAAATCAATAAAGCGATTTTTAAAAGTAATACTTTGTTTATATTTTTCTTATGTGTGCATTTGTCTTAAATTAATCAATGGAAACTGAAACAAAGATTTTGATACATTTATTGATTTAATTTTTAATTATAGAATATTAATTACTCGTAAAATACAGTTAGTGGGCAGACCACAAAAAAGTACTTACAATGTATCCACGGTCTCTGGCAAAAGCGATTAAAAAAACGCGAATATTATACATGATGAAAACGGTATCAAAGACAAATTATGCATCAAATTGAAGTCATCTTAATTTAGGGCATTAGTTCGCTTAGCCTGCCAACAGATGGCGTTACGTGCCCACATTTGAGATTATCTCTCCCACTCCTGTCACGTTCGCACAGAGGAGAGACTCGGGTACATGTGCGAATGTAAAACCTTTCCGGATTGGCTCTGGCTTAGACGCGGCCATCTTATGCAGTCTGTCAACATAGCAACTTTACAAATGATGACATGATTTAATCAGCGGCTCCTTGGCGCCACCGTCTTCAAAGTACTCACAGTTGGTGAAGCGGTTTTTAATTTAACGTGAAAAGGTGGTATTTTGGCACATTGTCGGTGGTCCAATCACAGAGGGAGTTAGTAATATGCAAATGCAGTGTTATCACAGTCACGTCAGCAGAAGCAGCAGAGCCGCTGTGCCGTGGTCGCCAGCAGGAGTACAACTAACAACACAGTAACAACTTCGCCGAAAACACTGTCTTCATTGGCGTCTAGAGCTGCGCTTTGTGGTTCATTTCAGGTAAGAAACTACACTTATTTCGCTGAGTTTTCTGAGAGGCGTTTGGACTTGTGAGGTTCTGTTTCATACAGGCAAGGAGCTGTCAAATTTCGGACAGTGAGTCAGTGAGGGTCGCCTCAGCTGTCTGATGACACACCGCCTAGCTGACTGTGTCTCTTCCCTGTAGAAAAAAAGGACTGTCGAGTTGCCAAAAACTTGTTTGTTGTCTTTTACTTCGCATACAAAGCAGTAAATATCCTATTTTCTCAGAGATTGACGCGTGAGTGAAAATGCGCGTGTCTCCAAAGTACTCCTAGGTGGTTCTTCTTGGTCACGGTGGTCCTGAACTGACAGCGACTAACCGGGCTCAGTCAGCACGACACTTGAATGTAGACGCTGTGATAGTTAACAGTGCCAATACTTCGACAGGTTATTTTGAAATGAAAACGAAAGTCAGTCGAGGACAGCAAACTAGTTGGCTGTATTATCACGGGCACAATCGTTGACGACCTCTCCATCCATCTCCGGCCCCCTCCCCCTCCTCCTTGTCTTCTTCAGTGAGCAGCGTCACGACACCTTTTGAATCCTTGGGTTTGAAGGTTAGGGTTGGAGTGCACGTGCGCATCTAGACAACACGGGTCTAATAGTTTTAAATTTAAAATCAAATGTTCCACGTGCGTTCATTTTCTTTCCGCTTGCCGAGCAGTTGTGCTTAAAGTAGCGCAACACATTGCCGCCTCGTCGGCTTACCAGCCACCGCGCTCGCAGGAGCTGAAGCCATTTCTGAGGGAAGATGAAGAGGATGATATTAACTCAAGAGGTGAGCGTGGTGTCTTACTTAATGATAGTCTGTAAAAGCTTTGCAAACCTGACAAATGTGTCGCCATGTTGCCAGCTGATATACTGATATATGTTTTACCAATTAAAACATATAAAGTTTCATAAATACCGAATGAAGTGCGCCTTTAGGCACGCCTAGCTTTTATTTCAACTTTCAATTTAATTGATATTGCCTCAGTTATGTTAGTTTGACGCTGACGTCTTTCCCAGGATTCAATAGCAACCTCGGGGCAGTTTATAAACACAGTTCGTATTGATATTAGGCTGCACGTGTCTGAATGGTGCTTGCAACGTCACAATTATGAAGGAAACAGCTGGAAAGCAACAGAAGGGACTGGTCTCTGCCTCAGGGCCAGATGGGTGGCGTTTAAAGGTTAGCAATGGCTTGGTTTAGTGGGCTATTGAGAATGTACACCACTGGCTAAGGGCGCATGGGAAATGTGTTAATTCCCCCCCCCAAATTCTCAAGGTTGCATCTTTTATATTACCTCCAGTTTGTTGTAAATCCTGTTTCCTTTATCCCAGCTTTGCGCTTTGCTTTAGCTCAGAATAACCCCAAGGGACTATCCCGAAGTAAGTGCTGGAAATAATTTAAAACAAGAAGCATGACTTGAATTGTGTCCTGATTTTTAATGTTCGTCTGTCCATATTTTTTTTACTGTTTGGGAGAAACCCCAAAGTGTCAGTCCAAATGATCAGTGGACATCAGGGAGAATCAGCACATTCAGTAACACAAGAACATTGTTTGTTATGATCATAGGCATCTACAGAAGCTTAAACTGACAAGTGAGAGCTTAACATTACATGACAGTCATATGATTTCCCAATAAACACGATGGTAACTAAAGAAAGCACTGGAGAGAATCTTAAGTTGGAAGCACAGCCCAATTTGAAAACAGGAATTGCTTCATGCCTGTGTGAACAGACTTTTACTGGGACCTGGTGGTAGGTAGAGTGATAATGTGCATGACAATGAGCCATAGCAGGAACTGTAGTGCTATTACAGTAAAGTTGATTTTCTTTTCCTGGATGTTTAATTTGTGATCTAAGTTTGGTTTTGGAAATAAAAAAGCAGTGCTGTGAGACTGAGGGTTTTATAAATGGTTTATTTATATAAAACATTTCACATTGTTCAGCTTTGATGTTAACAACATTATAAAGTCACTATGAAAAGAAGAGAGATGAACACAGAACTTGTAATATATCCAGTGCCATTCTATAGCCTGCCCTCTGTCCTCAATAGGATTTCTGGTAGGAACGGCTTTCGCTATTAATCATTACAATTTTGAATGTTCTCTCTGTCCTTGTGTGGATTTTCTCCAGGTGAATTGGTTTTCTGTCACAGTCTGAACACATGTTGGTTAAGTCAAGTGGCAACTCTAAAATGGGGTGTGAATGTAATGGTTATTTGTCAGTTAAATGTCAGCCCCATAGCTGACAAGTAACTTAACCACTGGGGGTGTACCCTACATGTTGCCCACTATCAGCTGGGATAGCTTTAGCCTCTTACAACCTTGGAATGGACAAGCAAATCTGCAGTATATGATGGAAATTAATGGAAATTCAAACAGTGGAAGCACTGGTGACACCGAGAGTTAATGTACATGTTTTGTTGGTGTGGGCTAAGCAGACCACCCATGCTGGTTCACCTTTAAAAGGAAAAACTTAACTTGTATAGGAAAAAGTTGACAGTTGGAATCTCTTAGTCAAAATGATTCTTTACGTGGGACTTGTTTACAGCCGTCACAAAACGGCAGCAGCAGGGTAGATGCCACTTAAACAAGAAAGGTCAAACTTCTAGAATAGTAACCTGTTCTTCTACATGAATACTTTTTTTTGGCTGACAGTATTAGCATTTTTGCACACTGTTCAACATTAATGGTAGATCTGGCATTTGGGTTTAGAGATTGGTTCCTGTGATAACAAATCACACATTCACCAACTGAGACAGTCATAGTTTATTTAAGCTAGAATTATGTCAGAGACTGGTATATAGTTTGTTAAACCATTGACTAGCTTGTCTGTCATTTTTAAACAAATTCTACATTAATCAAAGAAAAAAGATGCTAGACAAAAATACAGGACAAATGTCTGTTCATTTGTGTGTCTGTTTGCATGGCAAGTCAGCATAATGACTGACCTCAGTAGGCTTCTGTCATCTTCCGCTGGTCTGTGGTTGCAGAACACACACACACACACACACACACACACACACACACACATGCGCATGTTTAAAGGGCCTCTTCTGCCTCTGTCCTTAGCTGTTGAAATTCTATCAGCTGTCTGCACCTCCCACACATTCTGCAGTAGCAGGGCAGGCAGCTTCATTGGTTGTGGAGGTAGGGGGTTGAGGTGCATTTGTGTGTATTTGGAAAGGGTGGGGGTACAGGCAGAGGCACCTGCTGGTGGCTGGCGGTTGGTTTGCACCAGCTGCTTTGCTGCACACATGAAAAGCACTGCTGATAGATAAATGACAGTACTAAATATCTCCAGAATCATTCTGTCCTAGCCTTCACCTGGATCTTAAGAGCTTTTTGTGCTAGATGAATAGATTCATGCAGTTCTACTATAGTAAAAGAATGCATCATTGATGAGGAAATGGAAGGTAAAATTTGATACTGTGGAGAAAAGTATAGTCAATAAGTTGTCATGACCTCTCAGACTGAAAACGATTCTTTTTTTCAGTTTGTTTTTTGTGTTTTTAAGGTTTCTCACTGGTTTCTTTCTGATTATATCAGTGAGTAACTTGTTTACCAACTGAAATCTGATCTAGGCCATAGATTACTGAGTGAAACTTATGTTTATCATTATATTAAGTGTTATATTTCATTCTTTTTCTCTCCATTTTTGGGCAGGGACACTATATAATCGGCATGTTGTAGTTCTGCAGACAGCTTTTGGGGACCAGCTTGGATCCAGTGGTGTTCCAGAGGTTCCAGTCACCCTCTGATCTCTGCAATGGACTTCTTTAATGACCCCAGTCTCTTTGGTGGAGGCTTGGAAGGGCTGGATGAGGATGGCTTCCCTTCAGCACCATCACTTGTGGATGAGTTAAACCTCACTGCTGATTTTGAACCCCTCCAAGTGGAGCCTCTTGGCCTTGGGAAACATCAAGAAATGATGCCACCAGCTTCTACCCAACAAGCTATGCCTAGTTACAGTCAGTCAATGGGTCATTACATTGACATTAAGGCCAGTGTGGCCCAGGCATTTTCTGGTTCTCAGGGCATAAGTGAGGGCATGATTACAGAGCAGCATGGCCCATACCATAATGCTCCCATGAGTCAAGTTCCTCAATCCAATGGGCTGTTCTGTAACAGTGGCAGTCCAATGTGGGGCAACCAAGACCAGAATGGGAATATGTACCAACGCTTACCTCAGCAGCAGCTTTGTCATCAGCAACAACAACTACAAAGCCAGCAACTTCATGTCAGACATCAAACACAGCAGCAACAACATCATCCCTGTCATCAGCAAGAGGAGCAGCAGCACAGAATGCGACGGCAGCAGCTGCAACAACAGCAAAGTCATCAGCAACAGCTGTTAAACCAGCACCAACAAATTAACACACAGACTGTGTCCCTGCAGCAACAGCAGCATCACAATTTCTCGTTTCACCAGGGAGGTCAATCCAGCAGCCAACAGCAAATTCACCACACTCAGCAGCAGGTTCAGCACCAACACCAACTAACTGTGAGAGAGCAGCGGTTCCATTCAAGAGCTCTTCCAAGTAAGCCTTTTTTGGAAAGTCAAAATGCTTCTATGAGTGCGACTTGCTTGCAAACACAGTCGCAGCAAGATAGCTACCAGTTGGTCAGGGGATGTCAAGCCTTCTCTGGAACAGGACTGGAAGACTCTAACCTGCCCTTTCCCATGCATTCTTCAGCTATGGTTCATTCCCTGCCTACATGTTCTGTCAGTTCTGCCAATGCTTACCAACCGACTCAGTACCCTGCCTACCCTGGGGAGCCAGAATTACCCAGTCTCAATGAGCAGTCTTTGTCTTCAGCTTCAGTATCTAGGCCCACCAACACCACTGCGCCGCTCACTTCTACAGTACCTGAGCTAGCAGGGGCACCATGTCAGTTTTCATCCACGGTACTTTTGAATCAGCAGCACACAAGGACCCCAGTTAGCCAGGCAGAGGAATGTCCCTTCCGTGCTGTACGTTGTTCTGGAGAAACCCAGGGAAACTGCAAGTCATCTGAGATGTTTGGTGAATCTATGCGATGCTACCCAAACATCACTAGCCAGCTGCCTTCTGAGCAGCCTCAGAGCTGCAGGGTTATCAACACTAATGGATACCAGGCTTTGGGAGACAGTCTCTTACCATCAGTGGCTCATGATGGAGACTTGGTTGGCCTGGAACCTCCTGACCTCCTGCCTGACCTACTGCCCCAGCTTGAGGATGCTTTTAAGCAAGAGGACAAATCTAACTGCTCCTGGGCTGATACTACCCAGGAGATAGGAATCGAGTACAGGAAACCATCGCCTATTGAGTACAATGAAGAGAAGGTAATACATTTAATTCTTTTGGTTCTTAAAATATAAAAAGCATAAGTTTTGGGCCACTCCATCCATAACACCCATTTTTAAGTTACAATTACTGAGAAGAATGAAAATGGAAAAGCTGAAATGAAATGAAAGAGTGGTGTGTTGAATTTGAAAATTGACATGTTTTTTCTCTACTAATGGAGAAGACTCCTTTGTTGTCACTAAGAAAATAAACGTTATCTTCCTTGTATGTGATGGCACAGAATTCAGCCACTCATGTAATGCTTAACTATCTCAGGTAGAACATGTGCTTGTCCAGGAGGAAACCTGCAATCAGCAGTGGAAAGGGGGAAGGTGGATAGGCAGTACCTTGGGCAGTCTGAAAGCCTTCTGAAAATGATAATGGTCAGTCCAGCCTGGACTGTCTGTCTGGTCAGTGCACTGACAGCAGCTCAGGCCTGATTAGGCTAAGAGTGGCAGGAGAGTCTTCAGGACTTAGCTGTAAGCATACTTAGGGCTATATCAAGATGTGGGTCAGGGCAAGCCAGAAGCACTTGCACACTGCCTTGCTGGAGTGTGGGGGAGGTTGCACACTGTTGTGGTAGCTGCCACAGTTTCTGTGTGTCTGTGCGTGAGTGTGTGTGCACGTGTGAGAGAGTGAGCGGTAGGAAAAGAGCACGGTGAAGGAGAGTGGTTAGCACTTCAGCGTGGGGGAGGGGGTTTGAGAGATGGAGAGGGGAGCAGCTCATGGAAAAAGGAGAGCCTAGGAAAGAAAGGGAGGGAAAGAGACAGAGAGGAAGAGCATGACAGGGAGAAGCGAAGCGGAGGGGGAGGTTGGGTGAATGCATTAGCTGGCTGTAACAGGCTTCAGGCGGTTCCTGGACCTCAGTTGGCTTGTAACTTAGCAGCATCCATGCACTACCATCGCCCGTGAGTGACACATGACCACCAGCAAAAGCCACAGACCTTTCATCATGATCTGCACACTTTATGTGCAGATCTGGATTTCAACATATCTTTGTGCTCCTTGCTGATGACATTTGTGTTAGATTTCAGAATTGTTATTACTAAAACATTGAAACTTATTTTGTTGAAGGCACACTTTACATATGGGCACATTTTTTTTATAAGAGCACTTGTCTTTCCCATGGCTCTCTACTGACAAAACAGCTCATAGCCACTAACAGCACAGAAGTGTTGTTTGGCAGTATTGTACCAACCTCACCTTTGTCGGTATCTGCACTTACCCTAGTGTAGTAAACACTTATATTTCTACAATTTTACGGTACATGTTTGAGTGACTCATTTAAATCTCTGTAAACAGGGTCCTCTTACTAGCAGCAGATCCATTATGTCCCCTCACTTCTAAAACCAAATACATGCCCCAGAGCCAAAACACAACTTGTGTTTTGAGTAGCTCATCTATACCCCAGCATTCAGCAGGTGATAACAAAACTGGTGGTCTGCCGAAACCAGAGCTCATCCACACAGGCCATTTGCTCATCTGCAAAGGTCCTTGATTGAAATGGGGCCATGAACCACAGCCATATGAACAAGCCTCTCCCTGTCTGTGTCAACATCCAGCCCTGTGTTGATGCTTACAGGCTGACTGTGCTATTCATGTGCACTGATGTGTGAAGAGCCTGCTGATAGTGTGTTTGCTGAACAGGCAAGGCATCAGGGGATAGCAGCCCACTCTTCACTCCCCCACAGTGAATGTGGCTAATTAGGATTTCCAACGTTTGTAATGGTCAGCTACAGCTGTAATGACTACCCAGGGTTCAAGATTTAATGCTTACCCTAGGTTTCAGAATTCAGAGGTTAATATGGGTTTAGAATTTTTAAATGTTCTGTTGAAATCTATCTTAATTGAAACTAGAGACCTTCTTGCAATGGAATCAAATCAAATGCAATGTCTTTCACCATGTTAACATTCTGATCCATGAGACATCTACTCGTTGCTCATTTCTGCATTATTACATAAGCG
The DNA here is from genome assembly GCA_015106735.1 of Paratilapia polleni. NCBI lineage: Eukaryota > Metazoa > Chordata > Actinopteri > Cichliformes > Cichlidae > Paratilapia > Paratilapia polleni. The sequence goes on from VUQI01061975.1 coordinate 69,706, forward strand.
TGGGTTGGTCCACACCCATTTTGGTTTTTACTACATACCTGTAAAGTTTTGTGACTTTGTCTTGCATGGTTGTGGCCCTATGGTGTTGACAAAAATCAATCCTCAAACACAAACGGTTGCCAAAGTACTCAAGACAACTTTGGGATAGTTCATGCTATGGTAGGTGTCTCCAGTAACACATTTTGAAACAGTCACAAACGCAGACTCACACGGTGAAAACTATACCACTACACTATTTCGGCTGTTAATTATTAGATATGTGTAGAACTCTTGCTTGAGTCCCTTGAATCATTTCGGCAACACTTATGCACTGTTATATATGAAACTTACAAGTACTCATTTCAGTCAGTCAGTCCTGCAGTGACTAGTCAAGAACTCAAGAGTGATGCCTTAGTGATCTCCGCTCATACTAAAAAGGCAGAAAAAATATTTGTGAGATTTTTGTTGTGCAGATGTTTCATGTGCAGTTTTGGGCAATAGTGTAAACTTGCAAATCAATGAGCAGGACTCTGTCATGGCAGCATTGGTTGTACAGGGTTTTGACATTAAGTATTCTAATTTCTGTTGTCACTGGATAATTGTTCAGTTAGTTCCTAAAGTATGGGTGAGCTCATTTCATCTGTACAGTAAGATGTAAATTGGAGTAGAGAATGAATCAAATCATACTACATTATTATTTATTTTTAGGGGTGGGAAGATTTCGGGGCTAATTTTTTCTAATTCTCAGTGTCTTGATTCAATGCAGAAACAATAATAGATTTAATAAAATGGAACCAGAGCTTGTGCTGACCAATAAATTGTATTTACATGTGTGATGAATGCATTAGAGAAGACTGCCTGAAATGGAATGATTAGAAAGTCATTTTATGTGCACACACCATGCATTCAAACTCAGCATTGAAATTTAAATTGATTCAATAGACATGTTTGAAATAATTATTATATTTAGTGTTTGGTGTCTATGTTGGCAGTGTACCTAGTAAAGCAAAAAGAAAGTCTAATATGCACACACATCACTTTGTTTATTTATTTGCAAGTCATACTATTGACTGTCAGAGAGCTCTTCTGGACAGGGAGGTGAAGCTGTTACACTCTACCAGACTCCAATGACAAATACGGTAATTTTACCTTGTAAAACATGGGAGTTTTTCGTCTATTGCTACCTCAATTGGTTAGTTTGTGTTATTGTGTGATCTTAGTGTTTTCATGGTTTAGCTCAGTTCAGAACTTGTGCATTATATGCAGAAGTCACACAATGGAAAACCCTCGTTTTCTGTGGGCGGTAAAATCACTAGTTTTGTCCACCATTTTTGTTTCCACAAATAAATAAACTCTGTCATCTGTTGCCACACAGTCAATTGTAAAATTAATTTAACATATATCTTCAAGCTTCTTGTAGATATTATATATAGTTGGATCATGCTGCATAAGAACTTTGAGACTGATCTTAAAGTGCAGAGGGAGAGCGGGGTCCAGCTTCGGGTCAGAGGGCAATGAGACGAGAGATGCAAAGATGAAACCCCACATCAAACTGTGTTGATAACAACAATATAGTTTTATTCTATATCTCCTTTAAAGTTATATCAGTATCTTTTTTTTTTTTTTTTTTAAATATCATATCGCGCAGCCCTATTTTTGCCCAGTTTTCAACTACCCTGACTATAGCTAGCAAGCTATAGCTGATAGTGTAGCTAACCATCTTTACTTGTGAGGATTATTTTTCAAAACATTAAGTGATCCATAATGCTGCAGTGTGTGTTGGTCAGCCAAGGCCTCAAATACAAAGCAAAATCAGGGTTAATCCTGAAATTACCTCAATAAGCCCAAATCCTGCTTTGCAGTATAGGCTGCCTGTCTCA
>VUQI01061975.1:72692-88724 GCA_015106735.1 Paratilapia polleni
TGTCTCTCTCACTCTCTCTCTCTCTCTCTGTCTCTGTCTCTCTCTCTCTGTGTCTCTCTCTCTGTCTCTCTCTCTCTCTCTCTCTCTCTCTCTCTCTCTCTCTCTCTCTCTCTCTCTCTCTCTCTCTCTCTCTGTCTCTCTCTCTCTCTCTCTCTCTGTCTCTCTCTCTCTCTCTCTCTCTGTCTCTCTCTCTCTCTCGCTCTCTCTCTCTCTCTCGCTCTCTCTCTCTCTCTCTCTCTCTCTCTCTCTCTCGCTCTCTCTCTCTCTCTCTCTCTCTCTCGTTCTCTCTCTCTCTCTCGTTCTCTCTCGCTCTCTTGCTCTGTGAAGCTTTCTGTCTGTTTCATCCGCCCTGATTGTCCTGTCTGTTTGGAGGCCTGCCAGATAAGGGCGGGGGATAACTAAGGGTCAGAGGTAGACAGGAAGTCAGGCGGTCTTTGCTGTGAGCGGAAGGGGAGGGTTTAGTGGGGGAGGAGCTGGGAACTGAGAGGGAGGAGGGAGTTGTACTTGGATTGAGTGTGTCAGGAGCATGTGGGAACGCTGCCAGCCCCAACTGCACAGTAGGTCTGAATTTAAAGTATGCTCTTTTATGCTGCTTTTCTTTTCTTTCTACTCTTTTGCCTCCTTCTCTAGGGATTAAATGGCTTTGAATATTTTTGGGGGTGATGGGTGGGTGAGTGTTTGCCCAGCGGTCAAAATGTGGTGGTTTTGTGTGTGTGTGTGTGTGTGTGTCTGTGTATGTGATTGGAATGTAAGTCTTTTTGGTTGTGACATGACGCAACCTCCTTGAACTTGCGCTAACCTTTGACTGGCAGAAAGGGCGGTTAAACTACCCCAGTGTCTCTGGGTATAAAAAGACTCAGTTTGAGGAAGACAGCTTGAAAATCACTTGTAAAGTAGCTCAGTGTAGGGTGTAACAGAGGAAATAAGAAAAGAGAGGGAGGTGTAATGACCCTTTTGTCCTTGTGTTTACACCTAATACAATGGTTGAGAGAATCCAGAGGGGGTAAAACAAACCTTTAATATCACATAAAACTTGAAGAAAGTTTTCTAGAGTAAGTGAATAGAGCTGGAATAAGTGCACGTCTTTCATTCTGTTCCAGTTTGTGCTTTTTGCACCGCAGTTTGTTTTTGACAAAACTAAATGTCAGCTGCATTGTCCTCAGAGTCGGTGGTTGGCTTACTGGTTAGTGATTTGTAACTTCAGCAAACAGGTTTGTGTCAGTAGGAAGTAATTGCGTAGTTGCCATGGATGCTGATGTTGTAAGTGCAGACTTTTATTGTGTGTTATGCTTGTTTTTTACATTTAGTTTTTGACAAGCCCTTTGACTCACTCAATCCACTGTTTACTTTTGCAGAAGAAGGCTCACTGCTGAAACTGGTATGTCATTAATCAATCATTGCTCCCTGTGTAGTGAGTCAGGCCTGTCTGTGTTGTCAGACAGGCTTCGCAAAGGTAACTAAGGGTAAATTTAAATGACAACAGCATTTCAATAATCTCAATTTTAGGCCTTTTAATATGAAAACCCAGCTTTTAATTGTGTCTTTGGGAAGAAGTTTTATTGATTGTGCTGTAACAAACCTACAAAGTGAAACCCACAAGGAACAAGGGTTTTTCCTGCATATGAAAAAAATGTTGGTTACCACCAAAGAAATGCTGGCCTTCCAAACAAAATCAACAGGACCAATATCTGTAACCATTTTTTTTTTTAACTTGGATTTTATTTTCTCATGCTTAAATTTCATTTTTATTATATAAATGGTCAACAATAACAGGAAAACACATAGAGACCTCTGTTAAGTAAGTTACCCTGTAGTCATGGCCTTAACTATATTAGGGAGGCACCAATCCAATATTTGGATCAGATATCGATCTGATACTGAACAAAAAGCTGGATTGGATATCGGTGACAATGAGCAGACCCATGGTCTGATCCATTCAGTTCAGTTCTGGGTTGTTCTGTGTTTACTTCATCATATGACAGCAGCAGCTAGCAGCAAAGCTAGCAAATGCCAGCAGTTTGGTGGTATTCCACGCCTGCTACACCAACAGCTGGAAACGTTTTTTACTTAACTGCAAACTGTGGTCAAAGTGAACTGACATGACTGAAAATATCTGATAACGATGATGATTTGTCTCTGTCTTGCTTGTTTACTTTCACTCTTACTAAGTTCAGCCACAACTTCTGGCTTAAGAATCTAGAACGTTGGTTCAGTGTAAAACTTGTTGGTAAGCTTTTATTATACTTATGGTAAGATAACGCATTGTTGTCAGCATGACTGAATATTATTTCACTTCAGCTGTTCTTTCAGCTGCACACCTGAGACTGTAAATGACAGCAGCAGCCTAATGACTGTCACTTTGATCTGAAATAAGACTAGGACAAATAAATTAGATGAATAACACCAGTACATTTTTAAAAGTTTTTTTTCATTGGATTTATCTTGGGCCTGTTTTTCATTTATTATTTCACTAATAAATGCCAACAATTCAGTACATTTATATTCCGGGATTTATTTATTTGTTATATTTTATGTCACAAAGTTAGGAAAGCTCTCTAAGTCAAGCTTGACGTTTCCTTATGCCTAAAGAATGATTCTCAGTCTCTTCCTTACAGTGAGGAATACAGATTATTATTTTAGCAATGGTATTGGATTAGTACTTGGTATCTGCAGATATCCACAGCCAAGGTATCGATATTGGATTGGATACAGAAAAAGCCAGATCAGGTCATCCCTAAACTATATGTGGACAAATTGTACTTACCTTCATCATCACCACGCAAAGGCCCATTTTAAGCTAGGAAAAAACCCTGCAATAATGCAAAAAAAATGTTTTCTGTAAATGTTACTTCAATCTTATATGAGTGCAGGTTTGACAAGATCTGGCTCAAGAACGGTGTGTTGATGCTTGGTTAAACCCTATAGAAAATAATGCTGGTACAAGGTCCAGTGGGCCCTTATTGCACTGCAAAAGCCATTGAAAATAATGGGTTTGAGAGCGCAGCGCCCACTGTGCTCTGTGCAAAAGCACCTGTAGTATCTACACCAGACGTGCCAAATTCATTTTTTATATTAATTTTTATATTTTTTATATACAGCCCAAATTTTATCTCAGGTGGGCCAGACCAGTAAAACCATTGCATATAACCTGTATTTAAAAAATTGCATTTTTCCATTTCATTAAGTGTAAAGTACATTCTGAAAACATTTAAAATTTAAAAAAGCTGAATCTGCACACCTAATTGGAAGACTCCCCTTAACCCACTCCCCTTAAAAATTGCCAAACAACAAAATATATTATTTTCTATTTACATTATTTTTTCTAATTTAAGGGGTGATCCATAAATGGAACAAATTAAATATCACAGTTTTTCCACATTTACTGAGTCTACATTCCACAGTTCAGATATCACAGTGGAAAACCATAAAAACTTAAAGATGTAAAAATACTATTGTTATGATTCAAAAACTTGTTGAGATTGCCATTGTATAAAGGCGTGGATAGTACCAGTGATGGAATGTAACTTAGTACATTTACAAGTACTTTTCTTAACTATAGTTAAGTTACTTAACTATAGTTTTAATGTACTTGTACTTCATTTCAGTATTTCTATGATGTGTCACTTTCTACTTTGACTACATTATATAAAAAGTATATATCGACTATATATATATCCAGTGGCAGAGAGTTAGTAGTTCTTGCCAGAGGAGTAAGCTCACCTGCTGATAATGTTACAGCTGAACCCCAAAGTAAGCACAGGAGGACCGGTTTTAACCCACACTTCATTTCAAAGACAAAGGAGGAATAATCATTATTCAATTTCTAACGCACTGTATTTTGGAAATTTTTTTTAATCAGCTCCCAAAGTACAATATAAAATATAGTCCAAAGCATATAAATGTGGCACAAAAGGTAAGGAAATTTGTGTTTGGTCGATTATGTCTTTGTTTTAACAATGCTTCTTGTCAGTAAATCTTATACTGTTGGAAAGCCTGTTTATTTCCCTTTAAATAGTGCCGCATTTGTGGGTTGAGCAACAGAGTTGAGTATGTGGGTTGTGCCCATGAAGAACTTGCCAAATCTTCTCTGCCAATGCCAAACAGCTTATTCTGCTACTGACTCTTGTTTTGAGCTTCTGGTACCCCAGGTGCAGGTGCTGACAATCAGGTGCCTGATTGGCGCCTGATTAGCAGCACCTGTGAGCATGGACCCTGCTACGGCGGTCAGTTGGTGTCTGCTCCAAGCATGCCACATTTAACTGATCTGGATAGGGCCCGTGCCATAGGGCAGCTTCGAGCTGGTGACCAGTATGAGGAGGAGGTGCAAGTTCTTCATGGGCACAACCCACATACTCAACTCTGCTGCTCAACCCACAAATGCATTTTCTTTACAAATGTGGCACCATTTAAAGGGAAATAAACAGGCTTTCCAACAGTAAAAGATTTATTGCCAAGAAGCATTGTTACAACAAAGAAATAATCGACCAAACACAAATTTTCTTACTTTTTGTGCTAAGTTTATATGCTTTGGACTATATTTTATATTGTACTTTGGGAGCTGATTTAAAATGTTTCAAAATACAGTGTGTTAGAAATTGAATAACCGTTATTCCTCCTTTGTCTATGAAATGAAGTGTGGGTTAAAACCGGTCCTCCTGTGCTTATTTTGGGGTTCAGCTGTAACATTATCAGCAGGTGAGCTTACTCCTCTGGCCAGAACTACTAACTCTCTGCCACTGGACTTTCAGACATTTGTGGTTGACATCTGTCTATCTTTGACTTCAGATGGCTTCACACTAGTACAGTAGACTAACAAAATTGTTGACTTAAGTAAAGCCAGGAATATACTCCCCACAAGGGGCTAGTGATATGTGTGACTAGTTGACTAGTGCGAGTGCATTAAACATTGGTGCTCTCGCTAGGTGGCACCAGGAATGCTTGACGGTTAAACTAATTATTCATATGTTATTAATTTACGACATCAGTTAACTCTCAGTTCTAAGATGTTGCACACTACCTACCACTAACAGGGGTGGAAGTACTGCAGTACTTTGATCAAGAAAATGAATGAGTAAATTGGCATATAACAACTCGAAAAGAGCAGCGTGTGACCACATTTTTTTGGACACAGTTTTTCCTCCCATTTGACTGTGTTAGTTGACAGGGAACCCCTGATGAGGTATGGATAAAGCCATGACTGGGTTGTCTTGGGGACGACCACCACCACTTCTTGTTAGACCTCATCATGCTCTCCTACCTCCTGTTTTTTCACTTAGATTACTTAGTAATTTAAAAATAACTTGGTTTAAAAAAATATATATATTATGTTATGGCTTGTGAGCCACATTTTAACAAGCAAAATTTCTATTATTTTGATTTAACATACAAGACAGCATTCTTAATATTTAAGTGACAGGATGGCATTTTTGTCATTCTGTTACATCATTATCTTCATATAAAGTGAGGGATGCAGTTGAGGTGATTGTGTTCATTTTATTTGTTCTTACTGGGAAAAGGCTGTGTGTCTGCACATAAGTTACACTCCACAGACATCTACCTTGCACAGCGCAGGAGATGGAAATAAGAGCTGGGGAAAAAAAGTCCTCACTTCATCAAATCCTGAAGGCTGCAGGTCGACTACACACCCTCACTGTTTCTTATGCATGAATGTACGTAGTTGTCTCTCTGTGTGTTCCTCCTGACGCAGGCATTGGCCCTGCTCTGCCTTTGCACTGCTTCAATAATGAAGGAGCTGTAAAGGTCTGGCAGTAAGCCCTTTGCTGAATTCTCTTCCACCCCATCCCTCCCATCCTCCCTCCCTCTCCTTCTGTCTCGGGTCTGGCTCCCTCCCTCTCTCACTCTCGCATCCTAAGGGACCTCCTCTCGGCTCCACTCTTCAGTTTGCACCGATGTTCCCATTAATGAATGGCATCATCCGGCTTGCTTGTTTTGCACGGTTCAGCTCCACTTCACTGCCTGGTGTCTGACCTGCTGTGCCATCTCTGATTCAGAGAGCACCACATCATTACTCAGAACAACCACAGCAAAAAAAACACTAGAGGCCAGTGCCCTGTTTCAAAATTTTTAAGAAAGTGATCTAGATTTGTACCCAAATCAAATGGATTCTGTCTTTGTCCGTGCTTCAGCACGCCACCAAGTTCCATAAAATTCGGTTTCAGAATTTTTGTGTAACCTTGATGACAAATCCAGCGCACGGCCCTGAGAACATATCTAATCCACCTGCCTTAAAGAAGCCTCCTCACAGTTTTGCTTGTGACTCATCATTAACGAGGGTAAACATTATGTTGAAATATTACATTTATTTAAGAGCCATTTGAAACTGATAATCTCATTCTTTAATAATCATATCGTAAATTATGCGCAGTCAAAAATATTGCACACATGATGCTGAGAGTGGCTAATGTTGGCGTGCTAGCAGCCAGCCTCATATCTTTCTGTTCATTCAGGTTAATGTTCACACACTTATGCAGAATGCATTTATGGTCAAGTGGGTATATTCCCTGATAAAATTCACATAAAACCATTGATTCTCACATCAGAGTTCAGCAAAAACTTTTTTGAGGCTCAAATTTATCTTACTTTCCACTTTGCTCGTTTACAACTTCCCGTGCACAGAGCGAGACCAGGTGCTGTCATCACCTGCTAAGGACAGGCAGCTGCATAACATCTTAGACCCAACAGTTAACCAGTATTGTACTAGTTATTCATAAAATATGAATAACTAGTTTAACTGACTAGAATTTCTGGTGCCGACTAGGTAGGCCAGTAGTGTTTAGATGTCTAGTCCACTAGTTTTCTGATTTTTATAATTTGCTTAGTCACCTGACCACGTGTAGGTTTTTTTCCCCCCTTTTGGACTTTGTTGATTTCAGTAAAGGCTTTCGGTGAGCAAAGTTGGGTGATAATGGAGCCTCTGCATTAGAAGTGAAAAGCAAAAATAAAATCCTAGTAGTGATAAACTAAAGTTTAATGTTTGCAAAGCCTTTTCCAGAGGTTTTAGCATGAATTTCAGAAGGCCACCATGGACTGTATATAAAAGATGGACATCCAGATGGATTCCTTTTAACATGCATTCTTTCTAATGACCTGGTATCTCATCTGGTTGCACAAAGAAGTCCAGCTGTATAGAAGTCTATAGGAAAACAACCCAAGAGGTCAGTTGATCTATGACCTAAGCAAACACTTTCCTTATTAGTTTATTGTTTCAGTCGATGGTTTCATGTCTTATTCATGATGTCTGTTTTTTAAATATGGTCCCCATTAGAGTGAAAAGGGACAATAAAGCAGGGTATCCTTTTAGAATGGGCCTACCTTGTGATTGACAGGTCTCCACTGTATGAGTATGGTAGGGTTGGGCGATCTTCTCGATCAATCCCCTGCCCCCGTGAGATTGGCAATAACCAAGACCACCTCTGCCGTGACAGGCAAAGGTAGCACTATCCACCATCCATGTTTGCATAGTGTGTGGCTCAAACACACAGCAGAGCTCTGGAACCAGCTTGACCGCTACTGGCGAAAGAAAGACAGACCAGTGGGTTTATTTCCCACTTCCAGCATGATGTGAAATAACACAGGCTATACCAGCAGGAGAGACTTGCTCACATACAGTGATGAATGATTTCGCCTACTGTTATTAGTGACCATAAGTTGATGGATATCACCTAAAAAGCTAAAACTGTTAGTCATAAAATTTGCTTGGTTCTTTTTTTTTTCTTTTCTCTACAAACTTGTTCATTCTGTTGTTATGGGTGTTAAATGGCTTGTCTGTCTCTTCTCTGCTTTTCACCATGCCCTCCCCACAGTCTGGAGTCTTTTACTGACAAAAACACACCCAGTGAAGAGAAAAAAAAGTGAGGAGAGAAAATAAACGAGCCTCTCTGCAAAGACATTATTACATTAAGCTAATTGTAAATTTAAAATCAAAATAACAGACAGATATGCCCTCTCTCTATTTTCTCTTGTTTTGTAATGATGAATCAATAAAGTGGCTATGCACTTTTCAAAGAGTACAGAGCTCAGGATTCGACATAACAGTTTAAAAAAAAAAGATGTCAAGCCAGCTGCTGGCCCGTTTGGGCCAGTGACGGTGTTAACCACCAATAACAGTTATGAGTTCACCTTTGAATGAAAAACACAAACTCAATAAATCCCTAATGATTATTTTTTTCTTGTCCGTAGCCTTTTTTCACATTAAAGTGAAATAAAAAAGCCTGATGTGGAGTGGAAACTGCAGCGGGAAGGCAATGCTGGTTATGTTGGGCAGTGCAAGCATTTAGTTACATTTGTGACTAACAATAGACCCTCAATTGAAATATATTTAGAAGCATGCATGTGAATCAAAAATATTACAAGATTCAGCGCAAGTAGCTCTTATTTTTTTGTTTTTGTTTTTTGTTTTTTTAACAAAAAGGTTGATTTTGATGAGAATGGATGAGTTTCATGTGGAGCTGGGGCCTCTCTAAACTTAAACATTGAAGAGCAAATAGGTGACATAGGTGCAACTGAGATGGTTCATATAAAATATGATTAAATTATCTAAAATATAAGCCTAGAGCAGGCAGTGTCCCTCAGTTTCTCAGTCGGTTTCACCCGTTGCTCGACAAGTCCAGTTTCAAAACACCAAGATGGCGTTAACCAAAATGCTCACCTTGAGGTTTCATGACAGGACTTCACTAACCAATGGGTAATGTCACTGTGTTTTTGTCTTTTATATGCTGTTTAGCGTAGGGTGCTATCCTCTGTTTGAAATAGACATGCAACTACGGATGTTCTGTAGCAGTTCCAAATAAAGGACAAGACTGTGTGTGTGTGTGTGTGTGTGTGATCTTTCCAGATTTTGAATGTCAAAAATAAAGTGTACTGATTATATTAACCGGTACTCTGTTTTAAAGGAAGACTCCCCAGTGGCACTGCTGGTATGTAAATCTGTTTGTCAGCTACTAATTGTGAGAGGTGTCCCTCTGTGGATGGATGGTCTCTTGCTTTCATTTTGACTCCTGCTCACTCGTGTGTGCACACAGTGCTAGTCCCTAAAATATCATCTTAAATCTTGCTGAGTGACTGCTCTCTGAGCAGACACTTAAAGATGCAAGAGGAGCAAATGCCCTAGCTAGAATCACTCTCTCTCTTCCCAGTCATTGGCCCTGATTGACACAGAGCCAGGACTAGGCTATACTCTGTATTCTGGACAACCCCCAAACCCACGTCACAGCTGTTCATTTTATTTATTTATTTTAGGAATCAGTGGGAAAGTGAGCATCATGAGGGAAGCAAACACAAAACAGAGACGCGGCTATATTTTCCCTAGTATGTTCTTTAACAAAATGCAATTTTAAATCCATCCATCAACATAATGAAAACAGTTTTTGAAGGCTACTATTCACATTGCTGTACACACAGTTCGGATTATGCGGGTGACTTGAGAAACACTGCTGAGGGGCAGACAGTGCTTCAGTTTAATTTGTTTAAGTGGGACCGATTTGTTACACTACTTCAGGGGTTAAAAACAATGCTGGTTAATATATCACTATCATGATGGTGTGGGTTGTTGCAGACTTCCTCTGTTAGTTTTCTTTTGCCGTATTAGTGAAATTTAGAAAAAATCCTGGCATTTACTCTGGACTCATTTGATCAGATATGAATCACATGAAGGTGACTGTAGATATCATTTCTCTTTACCTTGCATTCCAGCTTTGTCTCCTCACAGTCACCCCCTAGTGTTTAATTCTGTAATAGCTAGATGAGTATGTCCAGCATGCTATACCTTCCATGCTATATCCATCTGCACCCAAAAGCCTTTTTGTTGGCAATAGCAATGTCTCAGTGCTGAACTTGAATAAATAAAGGAATACGTCAATTAGCACTTCATAATCACAAGCTTATAGGCTGTCTTTGTTAAAGCCTGATGGATCAGTGTTTCTAAGGGAGCGCAACATGGTTGCATTTGTAAATGTCCTTAATTTAGCTGGACCAGTTAACTGTATCCAGTACACCAAGTGCTGTATTTGCACTGAATTAATCCTGGTATAAAGATCATGCCATGTGTTAGTGTTTGTATTTGTGAAGGGATGGGGGAAAGAAAACAGGGTGTTGTATTCATGTTTTTTTTTTTTTTGTTGTTTGTTTTTTTACTGTTTGGCTTTGAGATCCTGGTTTACATGTGCATTATCTATAAATATCTTGGACAGATGCATACATATGCACACGCAATGGTGTGCTAGTAGTGTGGTTCTCCTGAGGCCAGTACAGTTGTCATGCTCAGTCACTTCTTTAGGCATGTTGGGCTTATTGAATGGCTACCCAGTGGGTATCTGTATCTGTATTATACAGTATGTTTTGAACTAATAGTAAGATGAAAATAGCTTGAACAATTCCCATGTGACAAATAGTAATTACTAGCTGCAACATAATTGTAAAAATAAAAGTAGATTTGTGTCCTTTTTTAACACATACTAGTATTTTGATGGTTTAAACACTTCTCACATTTGTAGAAGAAGGAAAGAAAAGTTATGTCCAATTTGAAGTTTATTAAAGACAAAGACAGGAAGAAGCCTGGCTTCTTCCTGGCTGAAAATGTTAGGGGGTGACTACGCATGTAAGAACATTTGGCACATAGTTAAGGCAATGACTTAACCAAAGTCTGTGAATTTTCCTCTTATTTTGGCCATATGATAAACAAATATGTATTGTAAAGCTTGAGTAAATTAAACCCCACTTATAAAAAACTTAATAACAATACCAGTTCTGTTGATTTTCCTTTAGGGAAAGCCCAGAACCTCTTTCGTGGGCACAGGCATTTTTTTTTTTATTTGGAGGAAAAACCCTGATGCCACTTATTCTGTCTGACGAGGTAGAATGCCTGTTTGGAAGATGAATGAGTAACCTGCTCATCTCCCTTCAAAACTGCTAACCTGGCTGCCATTTAACAGTCAAGCCGTTTTCACACGTGTGCAACAACCCTGAATTGTTCCAGACAGAGGTGTAGCTAAGAATGCAAATATCTGGTCCAGTCAGATCGGCCTGTGAGCTCCCTAGAACAAGGTCCATGTCATGTCACATTGTACCCATGTGAGAAACCAGCAGGTAATGATTTGGTGAAGTGACAGGTGAGTGTCGTGAATTCTGCCTCCTGCAACCTCTACCCAGGCAGCATCCTCTATTTCCAAGTTGTGAGAATACAACTTAGGTTGACTGCCTACTTCCTTGTGCGACATGTTGAGAAATGGCAGTGTTAGAAAATATATATATGAACTGATTCTTATTAATTTGTGAAAACCGCTTTAGCTGCCTGTCTTTGGCCATGAAAATCATACATCAACATATTGCTGAAGACTGATTAAACCTCTGGCTGTCCCTCGAATTTGAGTTAAAATGTTTTGGCTAAAAAGAAAAATTGCAAAACAGAACACCATCCATTTTTTCTTTTCATAGCCTGTCCAATTCAGGGTCATAGCTGGGCTGGATTCCATCTGGCATTGGACATTGAAGACATAACAAAATCACAAAACTGAGTCTCAGCTACAGAACAGTTGTCCTTGATCTTGTGTAGATTTTATGGTTTAAGAACACTGCAGTAAGCTTATCCACTGGTGAAAGCAGCATTATTTAAACAAAGTAGTGTTTTACCAATCATCTGTAAAAGTTTAATGCTTAAATAACCATTAAAAACATTAAATATGTGCATTGTCAACTCCAGTGCAGCCTTTTTTGTCATTCAGTGCACAAGAGACAGTGTTGTCATTGACACTTGGTGTCATTGTATTCTGGCTGGCTAAGGAATTAATTTTGGGGTATGAGAATAACAGCTATCTTTTGGCTCTGGAGCCCCGTGGGTCCTAGCCATTTTGTCATTTACAGTCAGTGCATTGCTAGCTCTGAGCTCTCCATTTTCCTAATGGTGAGTTAGTAGAGACTCTCACGGTGGTACAGGCAAGAAATGAGAGCAGTGGTGCACTAATACAGACCCTTTGATGAGGAAGTAATGGAGTGTTCAGAGACAGACACCTGTGCCTCTGCAGCCACGCTGCCTTTCTGTGCGCACACACAATTTTTTTTTTTCCACCCGCTTCCTTTCACCAGCTCCCCTCCTCTTCCTTTCCCCTCCCTCATCTGTCCTAAAAGGAAGCCACTCCCCTCATACAGAGCTGCCAGGCTTGTTTGCATATTAACTGTCTAGTTGCCAAGGAGCTGTGGCTTCATGCCATGTGACCGTTGAAGCATGTGTATGTTGTTGACTGTTATACTCTTTTTATCTTGTTTTGTCAGAAACAACATTTACAATGCAGCAAAAATGTTTTATTATTAACATATAGTTACTAAATTATGCATTTACTGAGGCATTATTCAGACTCTAAAGGCTTGTACCTGCTCATTTTATTCACCGAATAGTCTGTTAGTCTATTTAGATTGCACATGGTTATTGTTAATTGATGTTTCTTTTCCCAAAGATGACCCATTGTGTGTTGTTGAAAGTGTAAGAAATTACATAATTATGTAAAGTAAGTATGGCAGATAAAGTAATGAATGACACAGTTTGTTGACATTTTCACTAGTGCAGTTTAATGGGGACTATTAGGAGACTTTTTTGGGGGGGGGGGTTAATTTGAAAAGGGCTGATTGATTGTATGACTTAGGACTCATTGCACTGTGGATGCATGTGTTGTCGACTCATCCTCAGGGACTGTAGCCTGGTGGGCATTATCTGACAATGGATTTGTTTAGCTTGGAGAGAACGCTGTTGCTCCGCTCCCAGCAAGCATGCGGTCTGCTTTAAAGTCCAAACTCCAAGGCCTGGCTTGGCAGGTTGATCCGATGCCTGCTGCTGGAAACACTTGGAAAGGACAACGATTGCTATGCACACATCACTGTCATTTGTCTTTGTAGGAGATACAATATAAAGCTGTAACAGCAAAACAAACCACAGGGAGGTATTGCCAGAACGTCTAGTGCCACTGCTATACCAACACTCTCATTTACACACACACGTACAGATTTTGAATAAGGCTATTAGATTATGTGTACAACATGCAGTGTAAAGCCATATTGTGTTGTAACCTCCACACACTCACCCACATATTTCACACCATAAACTCACAACAAATGTGAGAAGGATGAGAATGTAACAATATAATAAGTTGTATATTAAAAAAGTAACATTATATGGGCTGTGTATAAAAAGTTCCTGCCTGGAAGTCTGACTCCTCTCGCCAGTAATAGTTTTTTGCTTCCTAGGAGATTTTGAAAAATCCAGGGTGATGTCTTACTCTCTTTTTTTAATTTACTAATGTCTTCAGACCAGCAGCCCTGCTGTGTCAGCCTGACTGGTCAGGTGTCATGTACTGAGATTATTGTGTTTCAAAAACTGTCTTTTGAATTGTGGCAGTCATTCATCCTGATACTTAATGCAGCCATTTAATGCTTTAGTTTCTTGGTATCTTAGATCTGGCCATCAAAATAACTGTTTTTTGGGAAAGGGAAGAAAAGTGTATCCCTCCCTGGGCTGAGCTGGAAAGACAACAAACTCTGTTGTGTGCAGCTGCATTTGAAATGGACCTGGTGTTGTGTGGGAAAGTATTAGTTTAGCTTATTTTGCACAGTAAACACAGACTAGTAAAAGCTGACTGTGCCCGTCAGTAACTCAGGCCTAACCCAGTAGATGGTGAGTATTGTACCTGGCGTCAAGCCAGCCTGTGTCTCTGAATAATTCCCAATGCCATGTGCCAGCCGGTGCACATGGCCCCTGCATCGTGCTGTCAGGAGTTCCCTGAAAGGCCTTCTTGCTCTCAAAGATTTTGTCTGGCTCACAGGAAGAGCGCCATGTCTTGGACACATCCCAGCTTCCGCTCTTGGATTTTTTTTTTTTCCCCCAAGAGTCATAGCAGGGTGACCTGGCCTTGACCTGGGAAAAGTGCTTGAATTCACCACTGGAGACACTGTTGGCTGTATGTGCCTGATTTGATTAGGGGAGTCAAAAGTCTGTTATACTCTGCTGTGTTCATTTCTTAGTCTGCAATTTTGTCTTCTGTTTGTATGAGAAATATATTTTTAGACTCTGGGAATTTGTTTTTCTGTTTGTTCATCTAGCTCTCTTGGATGCTGTCGTTCTATTTATAAATCACCATATCACTATCAGTAACCAATATGAGGAAGCAAAAAGCTACAATGTTGCGATGTTGACAATCTGTGGCGTGGGAGAAATCCAGTACTTTGGGGGTTAAGTTGTGAAAGTTAATGTAATAACTGCTAGCACCATCTGCTGGCCTACTTCCTTACAAAGAGAGAGCGAGAGAGAGAGAGAGAGAGAGAGAGAGAGAGAAACGAGTCTGGGTTTTAACGACATCTCTAATATTCATGCTGATGCATTTTGCTGCTTTGTGCTTTCATTTTCCGCCGCTCTGCCTGCCAGAGTCTTGAGCTCGCCACACACGCCCAGCCAGGGAGAGGGGAGGGCAGCGAGGGAGAACGAGGAAAAAGATAAGTGGGGGAAAAAGGAGGAAAAAACAATCAGCCAAACAAGCAAGCAAGATAACACAAAAGGCTTTTGTGTGTAATAAAAGGAGTAACCTACCTTATCCCAGCTGGTGAAGAAGACGAGGAGAGGTGCAAAAAGAGAAACGGCAAAGGAGAAAGAGCAAGAAAGAACAAGAAACAAGAGGGAGAAGGCTCAGAGAGGCACTGAGAGCGCACACGAAAGGCAAGCGGAAAGAGGAATCAATGAGAGGGGAGGAGAGAGGAGGGGAGAGGAAGGCAACTCTGACACACGCACTGAGAGTGAGTGAGGGAGACTTGGGTGAAGCCGGACGACAGTAAAGCAGCACGCAGCAGCAGAATGAGAGCTTCCTGGACTGCCACGCACCTCCTCTACCGCCAACAGCGCTGCTCCCCCATCACCCTGTGAAGAGACGAGCGAGGGTGAGAGAGAAAGAGAGAGAGAGAGCTCCCATGCGCTCCTCTTGAGCCCTGCCTGCTGGGGGAGGAGGAGACGAACAGCTCCGGCGCTCTTGCACTGCCCGAGGAGAAGAGCTGACCGGGAAGGAGGAGGGGAGGCAAACGAGGAGAGAGGGAGGGGAGGGGGGGACACACGGCTCAAGGAAGAGTGAGAGAAAAACGACTGTAGAAAGCGAAAGAGTGAGTGTGTTTGTAACAGAAAGTGTGAGTGAGCAACGGAGAGAGAAGAAACCCGGCGAAAGGGCAAGGCTTTTGTTAGCCGGTTGGAGAGGGGGAGGAAAGAGGAAGGGAAAAAAAACACCATGTCTACAGTGAAGAGGCCAAGAGGAAGGGTAAGTGAGCTGTGCTGAGAGCTGGGAGGGAGGAGGGACGAGGGGGAGGAGGAGGGGCCGGCAGGAACTGAACAACCTCCTCTGCTACTGGCTCATGCTGCACTGCCGCCATCTTGAACTCATTGCTGCTTTTTTTCTTTCTCTCTATACTTATTTGCTTTGCTATGCTAGACCTTATCAAGGTTTACCAGATATACAGCATTCCCCCATCCCCATTGTCTAATCATACATCACTTTTCATTCTTAGTTGAATTCTGCTCACCAAGCTGCCCTGCTCTGTAGTTTATGTACAGTGTATGATGTGCGTGCGTGTGTGTGTGTGTGTGTGTGTGTGTGCGCGCGCGCGTCTGTGCCCTCTATGAGTTGAGCCTGTCAGTCACCAGAGAGCTCACTACATGTGGAAATGAGAGGGTGGGAGCGAGGGAAAGGTGTCCGGCCCAAATGGATCTTACTCTACCTTTTCATTGGCCGTAATAGTCCCTGCCGTTTTCATGGGACTGCGTGCTGCTAGAGAGATTGAAATCACTGCAGTGCTGGCAGGCTGTAATTTCAGTTATTTATAGATGTATTACACAGCTGCAGTGCTCTCACTTTTGGTGCATTTTATCTTTTCTCTCTCTCCCGCTCTCTCCCTCTCTCTGATAGAAACCTGTTTTCATATTTAGTCTTCCTCTTTCCTACCTCTTTCATGTGCGATCATGTTCTTCCGCTCTTAAACATTACTTTCTACTCC
>VUQI01061975.1:88908-100137 GCA_015106735.1 Paratilapia polleni
GCTAGTTCTTCAGTTCCCTCCCCCCACTTTGTCAGTGAGGTTCAAGCTAATTCTCTTTATTTAGCTAGCAGTGTGGAAAAAAAGCAACCAGCCGTGCCTGGGCCATGTAGGCATACGCAACACATTTTTAGATTAGGTCATCCATTTATGGGTTCCCTCTCTGCTGGGCTTAAAGCCCACCACAGGGCGCTTGTGTAGGCATAACCGCAGTCACGCCATCTATTATTCACATATTATCATGTATCAGGCAGGCTAGATTATTTATTTCTGCAGGGCTTACTGTAACCTGCTACGTTGAGTCAGTGTTTAACCCTACGTCTGAAAAGCTTACTTAAGCCAAAAGAATTTAATTTGTGTGAGACTTTTCATGTCACATGGTTTCTGAGTTCAAAGAGAGGGTCCTCTACCCTTGATCTAAATTAATTCTTGGAGGAAACACTGGCCTTTTATCAAGCCCAGTGTCTACTAGTAGAGTTGGGTAGTAGGCTGAGAGTTGAAGTGAGCATCATGCAGAGCGGGGCAGGTCCACCCCCAGCTTTTGAGATGGGGATAGCAACAAGCTCTGCTGTCTGAGTGGTTCACACAGCCTTTAGAAGGTTGTTTTTCTGAATGAGTGATTATTTTCATCAGTCGCACAGATGCATCTCAGTGTACTGTGAATTCATAGAAGGTTGTGTTTTAGTATTTATTTATTTATTTATTTTAGTTTCAACCCATGTTTCATGTTTATCACATTCATTTTGTTATTGTACGGTGAAATGGCATCTCACTGCGCTAACACAATATTCTGTGACTATAGTGGACCCACATGCTGAATGCAGCTATAAATACAAGTAGTGTTATTAATGGCTTTGTATTCTAACATACATAGTTCCTATGTTTTACAAAACATCAAAATGGGTGTTTTGAGCAATACTGTTTTATGCATTTGTTACTAAACCTATATAAGGAGAAATGCATAACCTGTAAATGCCTGCAGGCTGTATCAGTACATGTACATAGTACTCGATTGGCTATGTAATCTTTTATGTACTTAAATAAATGGAGGTTGGTGTTTTTGTTTTTTCTGTTTTGTAATTTTTTTTTTTTCTTCTTGTGAGTGAGTCTTTTGACATTAGCTCTGTTGCTCAGCTTTCCTGTAAAGGTCTTTGCGCCACTGGGTCTTTCTAGGTTGCGGTTTTCTTTCAAAGGCTAGATGACATCACTGCTGTTTATGAAATGTCTTTTACAGGATTATAATTGTAAATACTAATTATCTTTCTGTTTATTTTTTCTCTCTCTGACCATAGCCTCGAAAGAACGCTAATGGTCCCGGAAGCCAGATGCGGGTCCTCAGTCCCCCAGTGAAGAGCAGCTCATCTTCATCATCCTCTTCCTCTTCCTCTTCATCCTCATCCAGCTCCTCATCAGAGAAGAGGGTTCCGCGGAGGACGCATCATCAGATGGAGTCATCTCCACAGGATAAGCAGGAGAAGGCCAATAGGATAATATCAGAGGCTATTGCTAAGGCCCGGCAAAGAGGGGAGAAGAACATCCCAAGGGTTATGAGCCCAGAGAGCTTCCCCAGCTCTTCTTCACAGTACAAGGCCCACCGTGACCGTGAGCACAAAGGAAATAGGAAGGCACGGCCCAAGGAGAAGGCCTGTAGGAAGGCCTGTATTGTACCCTCCTCCAAGCCCAAGCAGAAGGCCAAGATCGGGTATGTATTCACAGCTGTTGTTGCTCCTCTCTAAACTGCTGCAGTATGCTGTTATTTGGCAAAAAATAATCCACTAAGTAGTGCTTTGATCTCATTTCTTTTAACTCAACTCATACTTAAACCACTGCAGCATTTCATGAGCCTGTATGAGCAAGTAACATATGCCACTTATTAACTATCTGTCATTATACTTAAGACACAAAAGACAAAGAAAAAAATCATATCTTAAACATTTCAGAATACAAAAATGGTCCTAAAAATTTGATCTATTTAGGATTTGTTTTAATGTCGTATAGCAGTAATACACATCATTTTACCCTGTAGATAGATACAAAATAAACAATACATTGACACAGATATTAAAGCAGCAAATCTGACATATTGAAAAGCTTAAGTCAGATAATTTATTTTCTACAGATTATATAGTGAAAACCATTTTAGCACTAGTGATCACTATTTTGTCATTACTGACAAATCACTAAGACATATTCCCAACAGGCTGGAGGATTTAACAGGATAGTTTTGATTTCTGAGATAATATTACATATTTATGATTAATTTTCTAAACGTGTAATTAAAGAGCCAGTTTAACAAGAGCCATTCTTAATAGAAAAATTTTCGCTAAGGGTCCAAGTTGGAGCCCAGGGAGTTTGAACTTGGATTCAAAGTTCTGTTACTATACTTTGTCTTTAATGTCTTTTATGTAATGTCCTCTTGGTATTTGCATCCATAGAGCAGCAGTGTACCAGTTGATTTTTTTTGCTGGTACATTTTTACTTGCATGCATTTTCTGCTGTGGTTGCCAAGATGGAAGCTCAAAGTTCAACAGAATTTACAGCACGCCATAACAATAAACCAGCCTCAGTCATCAGCATAGACATGGGAGGAGCAAACAAAGGCTGCATTTACATGTGGTACAGTGCTGCTTGGTGTGTTTAGGCAAGTAGTGCTGATGTAAAGATACTTTAATCTGCCTCCCATCCCCCTTTTTTAACTGCTGTAAGCAGTGTGTAGCTATAAGCCACACCCAACACAGGCTGTTAAGATATCAGCCGGTGCAGATGTGAATACAGAGGCAGGGAGATGAAGGAATGGGTGAATGTTTAAATATGCTAATATAACATTGTGCAGCTAGAAAAAAAAAATCGCTATTGGTTTTAAACTGGCACCCACATTTTTGAGACCTAGTGTGAGAGTGACTGGCAATGGTCAACCATAATATCTGGCTGGCAGCTGCGTTGATGAATAATTAGATGAGGTATGCTGAGGGAGAAAAGCTGTAGCACATAATGGATTTCACTTGTACTGTGTGTGATAATGAGAAAGTTGTGGCAGTGCTGATGTTTGGGAGAATAGTGAGATGATGGAGGCATCAGTCATGGTGATACAGTCCTCCTAGATTTTCAGCTTTAGTTGGAGTTACGTGCCTGGTGGTGTTCACATAAACTCATGTCTCAGCTGTGTGATTAACTGAAGGTTTGTGGATCTGATTGCATTTTTGAACAAGATCTCAGTTGTGATCTTTAAATTAAAGTGCTGTTTGAACTTATTTATCTTTGATACACAACACTTTTAAGATCAGGAAGCTTCACTCAGATCAGTTAGAGAGTGCACACCCAGATCTTTTGCTCTTCTAACCACCTTGCATCCGTTGAGACACAGTTCATAAAACCATCAGCATGCAATCAAAGACTTGTTGGTCTTGAAGGACAGCTAACAATTTGTCAGCTGTGTGTCACTTAAAGGTGTCACAGAAAAAAATAAATAAATAAATATCATGGTTGCTACAAGCTAATGAGCTATGTAACCCAAGCAGCCATACCTGGCCTACATAGGGTTACAAAAAAAGCATCAGATCAAGATGCAGTCACCGTAGAACATGGTTCTGTCTCAATCAACCGTTTTATAGCACTCATTTCTTCATGCATTCCAGTCATTTTGAAAAATTAAATGTATTCCAGTCAGATGATGGACTGATCATCTGACTAGAATGACCATACTGTTTCTGTTAGAGAAAAAATTCTATAGTGAACAACCTTTTAAATTAGTTTGACAGCTTTGTTTTTGTATTTGCTAAATCAATACTAATTTTAGTTTCTAAACACAGCCACATGCTTTCACTCTGGAGTTAGTATTAACATTATTATGCTTTTAATCAGCCTCATTAGAGCATAG
Organism: Paratilapia polleni; assembly: GCA_015106735.1. Lineage (NCBI taxonomy): Eukaryota > Metazoa > Chordata > Actinopteri > Cichliformes > Cichlidae > Paratilapia > Paratilapia polleni. The sequence goes on from VUQI01061975.1 coordinate 92,783, forward strand.
TAAAGTTTAACTGATTAATTTGAACTTGTAACTGTGTGAATGTTGTGTGAATACTCAAACCTTAAAAATATAATAGTTTAAATAGCTCTTAAGTATGCTAAACTATAGTTTAAAGTTAAGCTTGCATTACAAGACTTTTAAAACTCAGATGCAGCCCTTGTTTTTGCCGGTACAGTTAGAATAGTCAGACTTACAGTCACAGTTATATCCAATTTGCTTGATATTAACAAATGAAATGAGGACAGATATAACTGTGATCTTCTAGTTTGCCCTCTGAATGCTGTGATGCTGTGGTACGAATCTTCACTGGTTACAATGATCTTTTACATTTGTAATGCCTACTCTTTATGTCTCTGCCTATTTTTTTATTCAAAAAAGAAGTTAAAATGTAAAAGACCTTGGTGCAAACATGGCATTGACATATAGCTGTCTGTATATGACAAGAGGCTTGTGGGAGTGTGTGAATATTTCCTCTGAGGTGTGAATATTCATGGCTAAGAAAATCTTCAGGCTAATGGAGCTTTTACTTTGCTAATTAGAAAATAAAGAACAGACAAATTGGAGCAGATATTTTTCAAGAGCCGTACTTAATGATGATGCTTGAGGATTCGAAAAACAAAATAAATGTGACTCTCGATAGCCGTGTGAATATGAACAAATATACTTACAGGAGTAGACTGTGCATTTTTATAACAAAACTAAATATAGTAAACCTAAATCCAGCAAATCCAGTTTCACTGACACAGGCAGGTCTAGACCTTGAGTTATGAAAAGTCAGAACTTGATCAGTCACAGGCTCACAGCACTGTAATGTAAACATGAAAACCTAAACATAAATACTACCATACTGGCCTGAGCACTGGATGACCTGACGACTTAACTTTTTTTGAATAATAATGCAGTAAATGCACAGAAAACAAGGAGTGACTACTTGTCGACATAAGACAGACAGGAGGAAGCTTTCCACCCTAGCAGAACAAACATACCAGTAATAAAACACTGAACTGACATTCACTGTTGTAATAGTTAGTGTTTTTTTAAATTTTTAATATCTTGGACATTTTGTTTATGGACGTGTAGAACTATTTCTCAAACATAACAATGTACTTGCATTAAGGTTATGAGTGGCAAACTCTACCTTGGATTCTAGCTATATGTCCTCTGTACCTTTGAAGAACCTCTCATCATTCACTTCAGTAGTTATAGCTGAAATGAAGTTAAGTTAACCATGTCATATATGGAATGGGTTTTAGGTTGACCTTTGGTCTAGCAATAAAAGTCCAATTCCACACACACTGTTGCATACAGTCGAGAGTAGACCACTAATTCTAGATGTATTGCATACTGCGTAGTACTTTCAGTAGTTTTTTGTGAAGAGGATTCACGTTTTCTATTTTTAGTCTGCATAGATGGAGTTGGAATGTGTTTATACATTTACAATGAGGGGTAGTTCTGTTGCTCATGTGATGAGGACTGTGGTGATTGAGACTTGATGACATGAAGCTTCTGTTATAGATTCATACTGGAGGAGAGTCTTGTTTATATGTATGCACCACCAAGGATCTCCCCATAAAATATTAATGTATACCGGCTGCAGAGGTACTAACCTTCCACTGAAGTCATTAATTCAGCCCATGCTCTGTTGAGCGTGTGTGCTGGGATGTGTTCAGAAAGCTGGAGGTTGTGTGCATTTGGTGCTATTTGAGTATGTGCTCACTCTTCCATTGCATCATTTGATTATTCTTTAAGCAGGGAATTGGAGCCCACAATAAGACCATTACCCTAATTGTCAGTGTACTTAAGGCTCTGTTTCTCTGAGACTGCTATACTGTCATCACTACCTATGTTTCTACGAGAATCAATTCTGTTTAATGCCTAATAAGTGTCTTCTGGATTACTCGGATAGTTTGCTCAACCAGATGCTAGGAAAGCAAATTGGAGGTCATACAATCATATGGAAAATCTGCTTGCCTGATGACAAAAATAAATGAAAGCAGCTGATTAAAATATGGATGCAACAGCCGCTGTGACAGGTGGACATGACAGATATCCAAGAAAAATCCAGAAAACAAATGTTACATATTTGTTATCTTTGTCTTGGCTAATGTGCTTAAGTATCAAATAAAGCTGCATATCTGGGGGGGGGGGGTTTAATGAAAATATAACCAAACAAGAATTTTTCAACACTAAAATCCTAACTGATGTCCTACTTTGGCAAAACAAGATGTGGTACATTAAAGTCAGCTAGTGTGGAATTATAGAGACTAATTTGAAATTTGGTTTATAACAGTCTTAATAATTAAATTGACTTTAATCACTATGACTGTGCTGAACATTTATCAAAGCTTAAACGTAGACCATTAGATCCCATTGCATTTAGACAAATCAAACACATAATCATGGAAGCTCTTATGCTTTGCTGCTATAAGGGGAAGTAACCCTGGGGAATCGTTCATCTGTTAATACTACAGGTGTTTGTCTTGCATCTTCAGGTTCACTCATTTATAGTGTTTTGTATCAAAAGGGCTTTGTTTAAGCATGTGTTTGTGCATAAAAAAATCATAATGTCACGCATTTCTTGTAATATTGTGCTTTGGAAATTACAGGAGATTCCTACTAAAACAGAGTAGTGATTTTTACCTGTCATGGTAGAACAGTTCAATTTCAAGTATAGACGTTTTGTTTGTATTTAATGTAACACGAGAGACTGGAAATTGAAGATTAGTTTTCACTAACAGATGATGTGTCCCTAATGGATAAGATGACATTTTTTTTCAGGGTGACCACAGGGCCTGCATTCCCTTACTTTATTTATTTATATTGTGAAATTTAAAGTATATGCAATGTAGATTTTTCATCTTCAAAATCCACTTCATTTTAATAAATAGGACTAAAGCACTGGTAGATTTAAGGTTTGGGTGCTTTTCAGCCAGATTTTTATGAATCACAATATTAACCAACATTATCTACCCTTAGGAGAGGAGGCGGTTATTTTACAGGATAGGCTTGACTGATCACAGCTCTCTGCAGGCTGGAATGTGCTTTTCTAGGCAGCCTACCTGCCGAAAAATGCCCTCATATAATCATCAGATGAAAGCAGTGTGCCGCTCATTCCCTTTTTTGTTCCACCCTCCCCCCTCCTCTTTACATTTTTTTTCCTAATATAAATTTGGTTCATCCAGCATGCTCAAAGCTGTGCATCCAGTGTTTCTTGTGAGCAGGCATGTTATAAATATGCTGATACTACAAAGCAGCAGGGTAGTAGGAAAATATCAAACAAAATGGTGCTTGTGAGATCAATTACATGATAGAAAATGGAGGTTTAAGTCTAGCGTATGTGCTGCAGCGTATATAGCTGTTCATATTTCAGTGCTTGCCTGGTAGCGTCTAATCTCTTCTCCCTCACTTTTTTCATTAGGGAAAGCTAAAGCTGTTTTTTAATTGTTTTCCTAGTTAATCCCTTGCAGGGTGCATTTTTCTGCGTGTTCCCGTGTGCTGGCGTGTGATATTTATATATATATATAATATAAACATTTTGGGGGTCTGCATGTCTTAATGCAAACTCACATGTTCTTATGTGTGTCTCTGTGTGTATGTGTGAGAGAGGTTGCTACCCATTTTTAAAAAAAAAAATGTTTGCTGAATAAAGCAGAAATCCCATGTGGCCATGTGCACTGTGCTGATATAGTATTTGTCTTTTAGAGGAGGCTTGATAGGGCTGCTGCTAATGTTTCCAGTTGTTTACTGTGTGGTACTGAGATTATAGCCTTCCATTCATAAGAAGGGGGATTTCCTGAGAATGACCTGCACTACTGTGTCAATAAACCCCTTAGGATAAGAAACGTACACAAACATGCAGCACACTTAACGGCAGTTTTGAGGATAATTCAGTCACACAAAATCATAGTTTTCTGAGGTAGATCAACTAAAGGGTGAATACTGTTCCTCTGACATGCTGAAGTACCACAATGCAGTCTTGGCCTGCAAAGCACCATTGGATCTTGATTCTATTAAAATCAAACCCTCACCCATACACTCCCAGTGGCAGCATGCCAAGTAGGACAGGACAACACTGGGGGACAAGGGATGGGGTTATTTGGCACAATAGGAGAAAAGGAGCCAAGAAACCCCTAAACAGCAACTAGATTATTACTCTCAGGAAAAAACTTGTGGTAGCCTATCATCAGGGATCACGATGTAATGTCAGATCAGGGGCAGCTGTAGTCAAATTAAAGATGCAAGATTATGTCTTGAGGATGGCTTTGTAAAATTCAAAATCTTTATCAGGAACAATCATTGAAGGCAGCCAGCACCCTCTGGGTGGAAATGCATCTTAAAGTACAAATGTAGGAAACACAAAAGTAGAACCGGTGACCTCTGCAACCACAGAAAAGGAGTTAATACATGACACGGTTGCCAAGTTACGAACTCGCCTTCTGATACTAGTTTGTTTTAATGGACAAGCTATCCATCTGATAATGTTCGTGAGGACTGATCTGAAGATCATCTGTTCCAGTTTTGCTGAAGACTGGAAAACATAAGTGAAAACAAATTTAATATTTTGCATTGGTTGGAACCATTTGATAAAATCCAATATGGAGATTCCATCAATATAGGTAGACTGTTGATATTACCAGACATTATTATTTGTTTAACACATGCCACAAAAACTTTCTGTGCTATCTATGTCCCGCCTTGATGTTCCAAGTTTGGTTTTGATAGATCAAAGTGTTGTGGACAGTTTTTTTTTTCTTTTTTTTTTTTGATTCACTCTGATAAATTCAGCATTCTTATGCAGTATAGAAAATACTCTTTCTACAATTGTCTTTCTGCTTGGCCAGGCTGTTAGGTACTTTAACCACTTAGGACTGGACAGAATTTCTGTTGTTCAATGGCTTCTCTACTGCTGTTTTAAAATTTTTTGCATCAGGGAGACTTAACTGTGACCCAGAAGAGTAGAACTGCCTGCTTTTGTACCTCTTTTTGTCAGTAGGGAGTCAATTTGAAAGTCTTGAGTTTTCTCCCTGTCATTTGAGTTAACATATTTCAGCCTGTGGGAAGGCTATCCAATCAAAGGGAGTGTGTACATTAGCCCCAATGTTAGTAAACCTTTGGGTGGTCCTGTGTATCAACCACAGAAGGGGTGGAACAGGCTATATGCATCACTAAGATGTTGGTTTTGCTTTATGTGTTTCTGTGTGTGCATATGTAGAATACTTTTCATTATGAAGGACTCTAGCTAAACTATAGGATTCTTGTAAATGCCATGCACACATGCAGTAGTAGTCAGCACCAAGATACCACACCACCACCCGTATTCTCTTTCTTCACTGTCTGGCTCAATTAATGTTTTTACAGTCCTCAAGTATGTTGTTTCACAGTTCAGCTTTTCCCATATGGGGGTCAAAGAGATGTTTTAGCCCTGTTATATGCTATTAGCTGCTGAGCTGCTGACTGGTGATGTGACGCTGCTATTCTGCAAGACCCGTATCACAGCCAGCTTTTATTTGGTCAGTGATATACATTGTTTAGTCCCATTTAGCTGCTTTATTTATTTTTATTTTTTCTTTGCATCACAGCTGGTAACTTTCTTTCTTCCACTGTGTCACTCTGACTTGGCACATTTCTTTGCCATTCATAGTGTCAGTGAACATGTACTGGTGTTGTTTTTCACAGGAAGTGATGTCATGAGGAATATTACCGCCCACATAGCCAAACACACTCCCAAGGGCATGTTGCATGGCAACCATAAAGTGTCATTGTCAAGAGGATTTGTTGAAATATAATATCATCCAGAGAGGGCAGGGACACCAGCAGAGGGGACAGCTCTCCAGCATGGTGCTGCTGGAGGAATCTGCTGTTTTCTACTTTACACAGTCAGATATTAGAATAGATTTGTGGAGTGTTTGTATCACCTCAAATGTATCCAGTTCAGTTGAACTGTGTTGAACTAATTCTGTGTTGCTTTCTGTTGTTTTCCCTCTAGATAGGCCTTGGATGAGTCGTTATTATGACTGAGCATTGCTGTGAATATTATGACTTGACAAGTGAAATTTGCTGATCATGTACAAAGAATTTGTGTTTTAGGGAAACACACACACACACACACACACACACACATATATACATATATATATATATATATATATATATTATCTTTGTATTTTAACTGTTAAAAAAATCAGGTTAAAAAAATTACAAGTGCTCACCAACAATTCAATTCAATTCAATTTTATTTATATAGCGCCAAATCACAACAACAGTCGCCTCAAGGCGCTTTATATAAAACACTTATATACTATTGTTTAGTGTCTCTGCCCTCCCTACAGCATGTATCTATATCATTCAGCGCATAGTTTAGTCTCTGTCTCTGAACTAAATATGAAGACAGTTAAGAGTTTTAAAGAGGTCTTATGGTTAAACAAAGGCTGGATATTGATTTTTCATTTGTTTACAGTGTTGCATAGTATCACAGATACTCTACTGTGCTGTTGTTAGAATAAGATAAAGACAGGGAAAAGAGAGGAATATCTCATGATTTGTTGTTTTGTCACTGTAATGGACATAAACTAAAATATCTTTGAGGAATAATGGAGACAAAATGATTAGACATGATATAAGCAGTGACTTTAAATGGTGAACTTTCTATCTTAACAGTTTGGCTTACTGAGCATTACTGGGATGTGACACCCCCCCCAACAGAACTCCACAACTTTTCCAGTCTTTTGTTGCCAATGTTGCAACTTTTTTTTGGAACTTGTTGGCATTAAATTAAAAAAAAGCATATATTTTGTTCAAAAAATAAAAATGTTAGCATCTTATTTTTATTTACTTCTTTCATAGCATCCCAACCTTTTTTGGAAACAGGTTTGCAAATAAAAGAAAACCCCACTGCTGTCCTACTTGCAGACAACATTTTTTCTCTCTCACTCTAACGCGTCTTCATACACATAAGGGAAAAAAATATATATATTCCCTATCAGTATCACACCAAGCCAAAGATTTGCCACTTGTGGCTAGCAAGAGATTATGCATGTGGAGAAGTGCAAGATAGGAAGTGTCTGCATATGTGGTGAGAGAATATATGGGGAAAGGTCACAGAAATAATATGTGACTGTTTGTGAAAGAGAGGAGAGAGGATTAGAGCATGAAATGCTGGCAAAAAGTAAAAGCTTGCATCTATTCATTGTGCAATCTGCTGATATTTGCTGAGATGTTAGGATATCAGGAGCCCAGTCTGTCCTGGTACTATAAATATACATCAGGCCATGGTGAGAATTTCATCACCCACAAAGTAGGAATGGTATTTTAAAGAGAAATTTTTTTTTTTTTTTTTTTTTTTAACAAAAATTAGT
>VUQI01061975.1:112608-132881 GCA_015106735.1 Paratilapia polleni
CACCCTGGAGTTTTTTTTTCTCCTGCTTTCTTTTGATCCTAAACCAACTGTTTTCTTTTCTAAGACGGAACTGCATCCTGGCAGATGAGATGGGACTGGGAAAGACCATACAGTCCATCACTTTCCTAGAAGAGATCCATCGCGTCGGAATCAAGGGACCCTTTCTCATTATTGCCCCGCTCTCCACCATTGCCAACTGGGAGCGCGAGTTCCATACCTGGACCCACCTCAACGTCATCGTCTACCATGGAAGCATGGTCAGCAGGCAGATGCTCCAGCAGTATGAGATGTATTTCAGGGATGCACAGGTAAATGGACACCCAAGCACAGAATGTTTTGAGTTTAACTTTCATAGACTAGTGATAAGTTGAGTAAAGTTGCACAAAGGTATATTTCCAGCAATAGCTCACCTGAGTATAAATTTGTGTAAGCTGGGTGCTGGAAGAACATTTGTTGGCAATGATAAGAGTACAACTACTTCACAAGATCTCACACTTATTGCTCTGGAGTAAATGCTATTATTAGTATTTTCGTTTAGACAAAAATGTTATCAAATACCAGTATTATTCCATCATGCAGTCTTTGCAGTAAAGAGCTTGTTATAGAAAGGAGTGAAAGTTAACCATTGTTATGTTATTTATTACTTTTTATTACTTTTTTTTAAATCAATGGATCCCTTCACATTAGGTACTTCTGATGTAGGTATAATACTGTAGTTTGATGTTTATGATTTAAGAAAGAACACAGCAGTGTCTGTCTATCATCTCAGTAGCTGTTTTGGCCTATGAGAGGACATTAGGAGCTCTACAAGGATCAGCTGTGGATATTCAAGGGGGCTCCCAGCTTGTCTCACTTATCAAACACAAAGGGAATTGTAGGGATTGAGCGGTCTTTTAGTTCATTTCAGCACACCTGATCTTTCCTTTTTAAAGACAGGCAAGCAGAACGCAATACTGCTGTGCTTACCTTTAAGAGTGAAAAGCTGTGATTCACTTCGATTAAAGTAATCACAGTGCTTTTTAAAAAAACAGCAGCACTGTGTCAGCAACATGAAATCCTGTGAGCAATGTAATGATATGTTTCAAAACAGGAGGCCTTCTTACAACAATAGGAGTCGGATATTGAAAAGCCAGGCAAACTGTGATTACCATGTGCAGCACAAAGCCCAGGTACCCTTTACAGTCCTGTAGCTAGTGCAGCAGACTCCACTTAACACCACGTTTTTTGAGGAAAAACTTGTCTGCAGGAAGACAAAAACAAGCAGCAATTCAAGCATAGTGGATTTCTGTGCTTGGTGGAAATTGTTTATAAAGTTTGTGTCAGTGCTGTGTTTTAAAGAATTGGTTGAAATGTTATCATTTTGTAGTTGTATTGATTTTTGTCAGTATGTATAAAAATCTATGAACAGCCCGACTTTGCCCATCACGGTCGGAGAGAGAACATTTTAATGAATGAGTGGTTTATAATACTAAGATTGCATATAGCAAGAATCCAGATAGGGCCCATGCCTGACAATAAGTAGGCTGCTAGGTAGTTAGTGAGCCTTGAACAGAGGCTTTATGTGGTTGGCAGGCCATGTGATGTGTCACAGCAGGCAGTTAGGACCTTTTAGTATTCAGACGAACCGTAGGAGGAATTTAAGGCGAGCAAGAGCAGAACAGAGCGGAGCCGCCACCAGCCTGTCTCACAGGCAGCCTGTGATGTCATAGCAGCCCCCACGGGAAGCTCTCTGTCATCGCTGCTCAGGCATATCAGAGTGACTGACTCCTCCACAGCAGTCTGTTCGCTGGCTGGCTGTGGGAGGGGGTTACTGGATAACTGAGTATCCCTTGAGGACCGTTGTCAAGGTAATGGATACAAATGGAGGGGCGGGAGAAAGAAAAGCCTCCCCAGACAGACAAACAAACAAATAAACAAACAGAATAAATACTTACTGACAGGTGCTCATGTACTGGTTATACCGTAGATAGCCTCCCAACCATAAGGTGTGTTTTTTATATGTTTGTGAAGTCTAAATAAAGGAAACCCTGTGTTTGCTGTCAACAGCAAAAAGGTTGCAAATTATGTAGGTTTCTAATGTCAACAGGAAAAAGTGCAACTCCAACTGTGTCAGGAGAATTATGTACGTCTAGTATGCATGTATTCAATGGACTTTTTCCCAGTACACTTCCCAATTCAGTACTTGTGTAGTCAGAAAACAAATCCAATGTTTTTGCACTCCTAAAGTACCTCTGCTTTTGAAACTGAGATGACTTCTTGTGTATAATAGCACAAATGAAATTAAATGTGTACATCTCTCTCCTTTTTGTCTTCAGGGTCGTGTCATACGGGGCGCCTACAGGTTCCAGGCTGTTATTACCACATTTGAGATGATTCTTGGAGGCTGTCCTGAACTCAATGCCATAGAGTGGCGCTGCGTTATTATTGATGAGGCCCATCGTCTCAAGAACAAGAACTGCAAGCTGTTAGAGGGATTCAAGCTCATGAACCTGGTACATAAACCATCAGCTTAAAGAGAGCTATAACACATTTCAGATAATTTTAGGGTTGTACAAATTTCAATTCAAATTACTAACGGAAGCTATTTTAACTTGAAATTTCAACTCTTGTCCTCTTTAAGGAGCACAAGGTCCTGCTGACAGGTACTCCTCTACAGAACACAGTGGAAGAGCTCTTCAGCCTGCTCCACTTCCTGGAGCCAACACGCTTCCCATCCGAAAACACCTTCATGCAGGAGTTTGGAGACCTCAAGACTGAAGAGCAGGTGAGCTCAGATATGTGCAGATTCTGTCTTAACTCTTTTATTCTTAATATTCTCAATCAGTGACACAAATAAATCTGAGAGAAAATACTGCATAAATGCATGTCACATTATCAGGTCAGACAACGTAGATTGTGCAAATTTCACACACTTTGCTGCTCGGATATAAAGATAGTGTTGGCACAGATGGAACTCTTGAAGTGGGGCTTTTTCTAACTAGGCCACAGTGATAAAACACACACATCCAACACATGGTGGACAATAATAACAGATAACGGGTATTATGCTACTCAGCGTTGGACTATGTATTGACGCAATTGTTCACAACAAAAAGGCTTTCACGTCTCCTGCTACATACTGCTGTCTGGTATTTCATTTTTAGCTAGTATCACTAAAGAGATGCTCAATGAAAGGCCATTAAAAACATGTCAGTGTCAAGTGTGATGCTGGAAGTTGGAATATTTGGAACAGCTAGTACTCAACATGTGGAACTAAATCTAGAAATGTGTAATCGTTTTCATAGTAAAAGCTGCCGGTGCTGTTATGAGACTTATTTTCTCCACACAGCATAACTGATATTAGATGAAGTCCTGTACAGCATGTGTAATAAAAAATAAATAAAAAATGAACGCTGTTTGTGCAAAGCTGGCCCAGTCCTTGGAGTGTAGTAGTATCTAAGCTGTGATGCTGTACCACAGCACAAACACATGATTTGGGAGATGTGGTTCTGCATCAGATAGGGGGAAAATTTACTACATATACATATTAGCTGGCTTAGATATTATCTTTGGGTAGCTATAATAATAATAACATGAAGAATATGATGTACCCTGTGATATAAAATACTGTGCATGGGTCCACTTTGCTCTTCAATGACTCCTGCTCTAACAGTGAGATTGCATGTGTTACTATGGTTGTGCTTAACACCTGAACGATGCAAATGGTTTCCTACTTTGGCATTTCTTAACAGTAGCTGTAAATGGAAATAATTTACAGGCAACTGCTGAGCTAACACCGAGTTATACTTTTAGCCAGTGATTATTTCCATAATATATGTTAGGTACTTTTAGTGGTTCTTTACATCTACTTCACCCACTATACTAGTGAAATACAAATTTCCATGTGTAATGATACGTGTTAGTCTCTCATATGGAACGGAAATTGAATTGCTTCGTGTTTTGCTGCACTGCAATTTTTTAATACAGTTATTAAATGAAGTGAATCTCAATTTGGAAATGGAAATTTGATGACTTGTACGATACTGTTGGTTATAACCCAATATAGCTTTGCTTGTATCCTGTTCAAACACAGAATTTTTAGCCCCCTTACAAGTGAAGTGTCGAAGCAGCTGTTGAAGGTGAACTCCAACTGTCTCTCTGGCCCACAGGTACAGAAGCTTCAGGGTATCCTGAAGCCCATGATGTTGCGTCGTTTGAAGGAAGATGTGGAGAAGAAGTTGGCTCCGAAAGAGGAAACCATCATTGAAGTTGAGCTCACCAACATTCAGAAGAAATACTATCGTGCCATCCTAGAGAAGAATTTCTCTTTCCTGGCTAAAGGAGCCGGCCAGGCAAATATGCCCAACCTGGTCAACACCATGATGGAGCTACGAAAGTGCTGCAACCACCCCTACCTCATCAAAGGTACGATGACACTGGAAGCTTCAATAAAGAAGTGCAGTGATTTCAAAATAACAACTCGTTTCACCTTCTAGAGGTGTTATCAACTCACTTTAGCATTTAACAGGATGTACACATTGCCCAGAGAAAGCCGTAAAAATTCAAATAGATTGAAACAAATTTTGTGCATTTTTGCTAAGTAGTGTTTTGGTTGTTCATTGAAATGATAGCAAAGCTGCAGTGTCCTTCAACTGGCATATATGCACATTTGCCACTATTATGTATGCCTGTGAAATGTCGTTAAATCCGATACTACAACTCTGCCATAAATTCTAGTTTCACAAAGCTCCCCAATTTTCAGTTTTTGATATCATGCTTTTGATGCTGTCAAAATGGTGCTGATTCTATTTTGTTTGAGCTCATGCATGTTAATAAGGTCACCAATATTAGGAATACTTAAAAACACATCAGTCTCTAAATAAAGTAATAAACTTTAAGCATGTGAAGCAGTATAACCTATGTATCCATGTATTTGCTATGACAGGGGCAGAGGAAAAGATCCTAGAGGACTTCAGGGAGGTGCACAGCCCCACTGCCCCTGACTTTCATCTGCAGGCTATGGTTCAGTCTGCTGGGAAACTAGTCCTGATTGATAAATTGCTGCCTAAAATGAAGGCAGGAGGGCACAAAGTGCTCATCTTCTCCCAAATGGTGCGCTGTCTGGACATCTTGGAAGACTACCTCATTCAGAGAAGGTAACATGATGTAACTATACAATCTATAGTGCTGTAACTCAAATGTGATATCACCCTTTAAGTAATTTTAAGTGTACAGCTCAATCTCTGGATTGTTGAAATGCCCATTTCCAATTTCCTTTATGTTCAAAGAGATCTCAGCATATCACATCAAATTGTCAATAATTTTACAGATGATGTCTTGCTATTTTAATCTTTTCTTCAGCACTCCTAACTCGATAACGTCTCAGCTCCATCACAGGGTTTTAAGTTTAAAGTTCAGAGTGCAAAAAACAGAACTATTTCTCTCAAAATTAAGATAGGAGAATTTTGGTTGTTTTTTTTTTTCTTCTTTGTATCGAAGATATAAAGCTACTGTGTACAAACTGAGTCCCAGATTAAGCACAACATTACTCTGAGAATCACTGAATTATGGCTCTAATCTTGCTTGCCTCTGTGTGGGTCTGGTTCTGTTTGTGTCAGCATTGTTTTGGGCAACACTCTAAAGTCCCATAAAAAGCTAAAATGAAGTGAGGGGTCAAAAAGATTCACCAGAAGATCATGGGGGTAGATCTTTACAGGGTAGGACGTTGGTTTGGGATTTAAAGACATTTAGCAATTTACCAATTACAACTAAGAGTTTTCCACTTCATATTCTTTACTTTTTGGATCTTTCTCTATAACCCTTTATTGCTCCCATGTCTCTATTCTGTCTCTTCCTCTCTTTCCCTCTCCTTTCTTTCTTCTGGCTGCCCACCAGAAGCTAGAACAAACTACAACTATTGTAAACATGTGAGGTGCTGCGCAGCACAGACCTCAGACAGGGTTCAGCAGCAGGTTACGAAAGCCCTCAGGGCTCTACCACATTAGACAAGTGGGAGAGTCTGTGAGGTTTCTCTTGAGTGGAAGTGGATAACCCCAAGGAGGGCAAGGGGTAGGATTGTAGGAGGGGATGATATTGGACACGAGGATGAAAGAGCATCCTCACTTCTTGTAGGAATAGTTTTATCTTTGAGGATATCATTTCTTAGGTTAAGAGTGGAAGGAATATAAAACACAAATTTTGAATAGTTTAAAGACCTTTAAAGTTTAAAGAACAGTGGCTGTGTTTGAGTTTGGGTAAGTTAATATGGCTATTAAAGAATATTAGCAAAATTTTAAACACAATTAATACTGAGGTGTTTGATGGTTAAATAAGCATTGTACCTGGATCACATGTACATGGACTCAGAATAACCTGTTTAATGAGGTATTGTACACGCATGCATCATGGTTACTTCATTTATGTTGCAGGTACCTGTATGAGCGGATTGATGGACGTGTACGTGGAAATCTGCGACAGGCTGCCATCGACCGCTTCAGTAAGCCCGACTCGGACCGCTTTGTTTTCCTTCTGTGTACAAGAGCTGGTGGCCTGGGAATCAACCTCACAGCAGCAGACACCTGCATCATCTTCGACTCTGACTGGAACCCACAGAACGACCTGCAGGTAGGACTCAAAGATTCAGCAGTACGTTCAGTGTAATGCTTAAGATTTTGTACTGTCACTGTTTAGAGAAAGTGCCATACTAAGAGTTACCGCTTGTCTGACACCTGCTCATGTGAAGACCAGCCAGCAAGACTTAAAAGTGCTTTATACTGTGTCGAGTCATAAATACATCTTATGAATACTCCGCAATCTCTGTTCTTAAATATCAGTCATTTAAGAACAGTTGTTATGTTTGGTGCATTTTCCTCAGTTATTGTGTACTTTACAGGCCCAGGCTCGCTGCCATCGGATCGGTCAGAACAAGGCAGTGAAGGTATACCGTCTGATCACCAGGAACTCATATGAGCGAGAAATGTTTGATCGCGCCAGCCTCAAGTTGGGTCTGGATAAAGCAGTGTTGCAGAGCATGAGTGGCCGAGATAACAGTCTGGGAGGAGGCACCGGGGGAGGGGTAAGTTTGAGAATTGTCCAAATGATCTGGAATAGAAATGGGTGGTTAAATCTTGTAAACTAGAAACCATCTTGCAATGGGATCACACCAGCCCTGGCGCCAGTGAGTCATACCTCGCATGGGGAGTTGCAAATAAATTCTAATGATATGGGTTTTTTTGGTATGATAGGAGTGTTCCTTTTATTGTTAACAAACTTACACGTACATCATCATCCTTTTTTCATCAACTTTTCTTTCATATGTACCTCAGCCATACCCACAAAATACCCACAAATTCAAATACATTTGTTTACATTGCCCGTCCTCCAGCTCCAGCTTTGTAGACTGCAGAGCATTGCATCAAAAACAGGCTGGAATCTTAAACTCTGAAAAGCTGGATTCAGTTAAACAAGTTAATGGACACTCACCATCTCGGCTTTCCTGTTGCCATTTCCTGAAAATGAGTACATTTATAAAAGACAAAAGATAGATGCTGTATGTCTTTCAATTGCTGTTCCAATAAAATAAAAATTGACACTCATACCCTGGGTACTGAATTATATTAGGAGGACACTGTAGCAGATGGCAAATGACAATAAGCCAATTTTTTCTTGTCAAGCCAAAAAAAAAAAAAAATCTAAAATGTGAAGGTCACTCCTAAAATTTCCACTTGGAGTGTAACCGATCCAATTAGAGTCTAATCTGTTTGTGAGGGAGTGTGGCAACACTGTGAAGTGTGTAGGTGGATGTTGAGCTGCGGTTTATGTCCTCTGAGAATCATGTGAACTATAAGGAGGATGAGCAGTATTAGCAGTTTTCTACATCTGGTTTGACTGAACATATTTGCATACTAAACAACTGCTGGGGTTAGATACATGGCTGCTAATGTTATGATTTTAATAATCCAGTACACATTTTTGTCACTCTGTGTGTGTTTGTGTGTGTGTGTGTGTGTGTGTGTTTGTGTGCATTTAGTGGGCTATTTTTGTCAATACTGTAAAGTTTTGTAGGTGTTTGTTCATGTCATGCATTATGTAGTGCCATCTTTCCTTCTGTTCCATTTCACACGTGAAGTCTTTTTTATAATTTGTGAACCATTACCACACACAGTTATAAATTGTATTTTTAATTGTGTGATAGTTTAATGACTTTAATGTGAATGTTTCTTTACCGTACAGGCTGTGCAGCAGCAGCTGTCCAAGAAGGAGATTGAGGATCTGTTGCGACGTGGTGCCTATGGTGCCATCATGGATGAAGAAGATGAAGGGGCCAAATTCTGTGAGGAGGACATTGACCAGATCCTGCAGCGCAGGACAAAGACCATTACCATCGAGTCTGAGGGACGGGGATCCACTTTTGCTAAGGTACAAACAAACAAACAACATTTCACATTGTACATGTCAGTGGATTTTTTTTATTTTTCAACCAGGCCCAGCTCTAGACTCAGGCACACAGAGAAAAACAAATATGATTATGACATGATGTGATTCTGATGTCTGCTTTCAGGCCAGTTTTGTAGCGTCTGGAAACCGTACAGACATTGCCCTGGATGACCCTAATTTCTGGGACAAGTGGGCCAAAAAGGCTGACATTGATATTGATATGGTCAACGGCAGAGTGAGTACTAAACTACAATGGATGCAATACCCAGAGAAAAGGATAATTTGGACATAGCTTACACAGAGCATTCAGCAGAGATGCAGCCCTTTTTTAACTACATAACAAACCTAGAAAGCACCTGAAATTTCCTGAAATGTTTTTTCTGCTTTTTCCCCTCTACAGAACAGCTTGGTCATTGATACTCCTCGTGTCAGAAAGCAGACAAGGCCCTTCAGTGCCACCAAGGATGAGTTAGCAGAGCTTTCAGAGGGTGAAAGTGACAATGATGAGACCAAACCTAAGCTCAGGCGAAACTATGATCGCCCCAACAGCTACGGCCGCACAGAGTGCTTCAGAGTAGAGAAGAACTTGCTTGTATATGGGTAAGATAAATTTAATAATGTTTAACCTAAACAGAAACTACTGAAAAAATGTTATAGAATGAATTAAACAAAGATCCTCTTTTACTTTTTTCTGTTACATCCCATTATCTCTCTTTGATTGTGTCCATTCACATACAAATGACCAAGGCTATCAGGATTGTAAATTAGAGCAATGTACATTTTGACTTTCACTCAAAAATAGTCCTCCAAAGTGTACATAGTCTACTCCTGTACTTGAATGATCACTCCTAAATGTGGCCTTCTCCTCCTGTTTTCTAGATGGGGTCGTTGGAAGGATATTCTCAACCATGGTCGTTTTAAGAAGCAGTTGACTGAGTGGGATGTGGAGTCCATCTGCAGGGCCCTGCTGGCCTACTGCCTGGTCCATTACCGTGGAGATGACAAAATCAAAAGCTTCATGTGGGACCTCATAGCTCCTACTGAGGACGGACGCACAAAGGAGCTGCAGAATCACCTGGGTGAGTCTCAGGAATTCAAGATGACATTAACTGACTTTATTACAACTGGTAGTGGCACATAGAGAAAGCAGGATTTTGATTTTTTTCGCATTTCCTGCACAGCAACACTGACTTATCTTCCATCTTTTTTCACTAGGCTTGTCTGCCCCAGTTCCTCGGGGCAGAAAGGGTAAAAAGATGAAGACCCAGTCTAGCTCTTTTGACATCCACAAGGCCGAGTGGCTTCGGAAGCACAACCCTGAGCATATGCTTCAGGACGACGGCTACAAGAAGCACCTGAAACACCACTGCAACAAGTAGGTGTTCACTTATGCCACTTTTCGTCCAGTTCGGTTTTCATTAAGACAGATTATATCCCAAACAACCGCAATATAAAGGTTCAGTACTCCCATCTAAAAGCAGCATATTAGATGAAAGAGTGTATGCATTTATCAACATTTAACTGGCTTATAGCGCACATGGTGACTAATTGTCTATTGCTGTGTTGTTCAATCTCTTGTGGGTGAGAAAGAGGCGTGTGTGTGTTGTGTATGTGTTTAAATCTTTAAGCTGTTATAGCAACAGGCAGGTGGTGATTCTTCTCTTTTAACAAAGATCATCTCCATTTATTTTTTGTGTAATGAAGCCTAAGTGTATGAAAACACAGTTCGCACGTGGCTTAAATTTTAACCGTGGCACCTCCAAGCCACAGTAATTAGAAAGCACTAAAACATGTATTGGAGCTGACAGTCCACTGATTGATTAACAGACTTCACGTTGAGACTAGCTGATAAGAATCTTCATGAGACTTCAGCCCAGCTAATGGCTGTCATAGATCTCTCTTATTTACAGACAGGGCGGAAAGATGGCTGCTATCAAAACACAGGCCATTGAGATATATAAAGTCAAATAAATGGCTGCTTCTTTTTTTAAAAAAAAAAAAAGAAAAAAAAAGGGAGCTTGTGTCCATTGGGCTTTGGATGCAGAGCACTGCAGCTTCCATAGAAAGTTCTCCATTGTTTCCATTTCCAGTAGTGCTGAATCCAGGGATTGTCTGATATGTGACACGCCGGGCAATTGGGGACATGCAGCCAGCAGGGTTTGCTGACTTGCGCGTTTTCCCTCTGAGGACCTGGAATGTGACTGGTGGGGTGGGGGTGTGCACTGGCTTCCTTAACAGACCCACAAATGTAGGACACAGCTCTTGCACAGCAATGGATACTATAGGAAGTAGTGGTAAATAACTCTTGACTGCTTCCAAAAAGGCTTAAAAAGTCTAAAGCATCAACAGGTCAAGAAATTAGATCATGCTGGATGATAAAAATGTGAATGTCTTGGTAGTAAAGAAGTGATACTGTTATTATTAAATCTAGTTAGGCATTTAGGATGCAGGTTTGAGAAGGGACAAGAGCATTTTATGTTAAGTGTGTGTTTTGAATCAGAATAACATCTGTGAGGAAGAATCTCCCTGTTACGCTGATGGTGTTTTCTATGAACAGCCCATGAGGGATTTTTTGCATGCCACTCATGTCAGGCATACTTGGTTTATTTGCTTTTGAAAGACTGTGTATGACTGTGCTGAGATCCTCTGCAGCCTCTCTGAGTGAACCACATCTCTCTCTCTCACAAACACACATGTACTAACAAAGGCTTGGAAGGGGTGATGAAGGGTTGTGCTGACAGGCAGAGGAAGCAGCAGCTGCTCCTGGGCGGGTCCAGTCACACAGGAATATGGAGGGTGGAGGAGGGAGAAGGGAGGACATTCAGCTCTGATTTACCAGAGCCACAAGTCCAGGCTGGTCAACACAGACATCCATCACTCCTACAGACGGACAGACTCCGGAGCCCTCCAGTTGTTCCTGGTCCTGTCAGTGAATGAAGGAAGGATTTTGGGCTCATTTATAACAATATTTAGCTGAGTTATAGCAGAAGGAAGATTGAATGCCTGACATGCTATATTTGAGAGCAGCAGTCCACACTTCTTTCATTGCTCTTGATAGAAGAGCTGTGCTGCAGAGAAGCCTTGGCAGGAGAGGCAATGGATCCATATTATGATGTATGAATATTGTTGGTGATAAGAAAAGTGGCCACAAGTACAAAGAAGCAGACTAGTCTGCCAACAGGTGCTCCATGCTGCTGACAGAGATATGACCATTCTCTAAAAAATAACTGTAGGATAATTTATAACTTGAAACATTTTTGTCAGAATTCTTGAAATTGAAGAGCCAAATTTGTCCAGCAGACACTGATGTATTCTTACAGAATGACTAGACAGGATGCTTTCGTCATTAAGAAAATTCTCAAGGCATGCTAGATGTTACAGCCTGGCACACCAGCACATCAGTTCCCACCACTTCACTGTGTCTGCGCTCAAAGGCTGCCGCCTGTAATGTGCGATCATGCATCACAGAGCTAATGTCTCCCCTGTGAGTCAGCCTCCTCTCTACCTTGTCAGCCTCGACTTCCCAGCCTTCATCTACTGCCAGAGTACAACCACATGACAACTGGAGAGAGACGCTTGTCTGTTCATTCAGTCCTCTGAGCCGAGCTGTGGATGTGCTCACGACTCCCTTGTGACGTCTATACAATAATGTCACTTTAAGTGATACAATAATTCACAGTTAATTGATCAGGCTTGGCGCATATGCTGGTCTATCAGGAAGAGTTGTGTAGTGTCTCCTGCTCTGTTGAAGGCCTGCACAGCTAATCATTTATAGCTGTACTTTGCTCTTAGTACACATAAAAATCAGAGATATATAGGCAGAAATCAAGGAATGTGATGTAACTAAATGTATGGAAGTGAAAATGAAATGATTTAGTATACAATACAGTCTTGGGTTTACAGCTCAATTATCTCACATTTAACTCATTTGCATTGTGCACAAAACTGTGTGTGTGTGTTTTGTGTGTCAGTCCTGCTTGCTCAGCGTTTGTGAGTGGTCAGGGCTTTGTTGTAACCAGTGGGTTTTCTCTGTGCAGGGTGCTGCTCAGGGTCAGAATGCTCTACTACCTGAAACAAGAGGTGATAGGAAGCCAGGCCCAGAAGGTGCTAGATGGCGTGGACTCCAGGTGAGCTTGACTTTGACCTACTCAGACGTTACCTTAGGGTGCCTGCACTGAGAGTTCAAACCATTTCTCCCTGAGGTTAGTTTTCCCAACCTTTACTGCTTGAGTCTCTTTAAAAATTTAATTCAGCAATTCCTAGAACATAACTCTTCTGCTTATACTTAGGAGTAGACAGCTTTTAACCCTCTATGCAGTATGGTTGTTGAACTGTGCATTAGTTGCAATCACGATCTCTACAGAAAAGTAGATTTGGCTGCCTTAATACAACAGTAAAACCCTGGATAGAGATGTTAAATGACAACCCTGTTTGAAGGGTTAAAAGCCTTCCCATGGATTTATCTCCTGGAGTGGTGTCATTAGCCTATGGTATCAACCTGTTGAGGGAAGAAACAGATGATCAGCCAAATTCATTAGAAGGTTGCAGAGCTCCACCTGCTGGTGAAAGATGGAACATATTTGTTTTCTGCATAAGAACAAAATGGTTAAACTACAGTTCTTCGGTATGTTTGACATGGTTTGATTCAACATTAGATCTAGTCTGGTAACCTTATTTGTATTTAAATTATAATGCCACATCCTTATCCTTCCATAAACATGAACTGTCCTCTCCTGCAGGATGAACACTGAAATCCCTACCCACTAATAAATAAGGCTTTACAGTCATCTTTGTATTGTTTCACAGTTAAAGTGTTTGCATTCACAGTAAATGGATGCAGGAATAGTTTGTTTTTAATATATTAGGAAGTGTCTTTTGGAAAAAAAAAAAAAAAAAGGATACAGCTATCAGCAAACACAATGAAATATATAAACATTGCTCCCCGTAATATCTGTCTAAATTTGCTTTTCCTCCTCTTCCTCTACAGTGAGATAAAGATCTGGGTTCCAGAGCCTGACAATTCAGAGCTACCAGCCCTGTGGTGGGATGTAATCTCTGACAAGTGTCTGCTGCTGGGTGTCTTTAAACATGGTAGCAAAAGTTCTGTTCCTATTATATTAAGCAAGAAAAATGTAATGCTAGATTTCAAGTTAAACTTTAGCTTTTACTGTGGTGACAGCGGGGAATTTGCTGAAAAAGAAAAACATCAGTATTTGATAATAATTATTAGCATGTAACACTCCCAGTATTTAAAGTTACTTGATAACAGGCCATCAATGGAAAGTTTTCTAAAATATTTTTGTGGGAAATGAACCAGCTTGTCTCTCATATCTGATTTTCCACGCATTATCCTTAGCTAATTTTGGTGTTTGCTTTCCCAGGTTATGAGAAGTACAACACTATTCGTGCAGACCCTACCCTGTGCTTCCTAGAGCGTGTGGGAAAACCAGACGAGAAGGCCATCGCTGCTGAACAGAGGGGCAATGATTTCATGGATGGGTGAGTACACAACACCCATCTGGGACCAGAAAAAACTTATATGGCTTTTGTTTTAACCTGATTTGGCTGGTTGAGATATCTTCTAAACTGTCATTTGCAAAACGTTTATCTATGTGGATAGGGATGTGGACGATCCAGAATACAAGCCTGCTCCAGCACTGTTAAAGGATGACATGGAGGTAAGGCTACAAGAATCAAAGGTGGATGTTGCCATTTGATTCTTATTTTGACTAGCTGAGGCAGTGACGTCTTCAGTATCTTTAAGATGTAGTAACATTAAATCCATGACAGTCTGGTAACCTTATTTCTGTTCTAAGTATATCGCAATCTTATCCTTCTTTAAACATGAACTTCTCATGCAGGATGACGCTTCTTCTCCTGGAGACTTGGTTATCACTGACAGTGCTGGTGGTGAGTATTAGACATTTATAATTCAAAGCAAATTATCATGATTGCAAACACAGGCTTCCCACAGGCAGAAGAAATCTGGAAAATTTAAATAATAAATTTCATGAAATATCAGAAATAATGTCACCTTTTTTGCTGTTTATCTAATTCAGATCCTGTTCCAGTGACAGAAAGTGAAAGTGCCTACTGGCCCTCCCCCTCAATATTGACTGCCAGGCTGAGACGTCTAATAACTGCCTCTCAGCGCTACACCAAGAGCCGCCAGATCCTACACATCCACCAGGTTCAGTCTCAGTCGTCCCAGCAGACTATGATGCTCTCCGCTCCGCTCTGCCCGCTGCCCCCCACACTCAACGACACCCTCAACCCCAAGATGGCTGCTAAAATTGAACGGCAACAAAGGTCAGAACACAGATCATATCGATGTTGGCCAAGAAAGAAACTATTCAGACTTCATATATTCTTGTAACAGCAAAGTATTGTCATGTATTAGGGGATATACAATCTGGGAACCCATTACCTAGTCTGCTGACTTAGCCTCCTGGAGCAACAACCAATTTTCCAGGGTTCCCAGTGAGCCAGTAGATATTCATGCCAAGGTTTTCAGTTTGTGTTTTTTTTTCCTTAAAGCAAAAAAAGGCAAAATTGTCAATGATATCCAATAGTTACCTGATGCATTTTAGCAAATGCTATCCCTCTTTCACTCAAACATGATTGGTCAACAGCATGCCAGCTACAGAAAGCAGAAACTGTATTAGTGATATAATTTATATTTCACTGTACATTTTCCACTTTCGACAGATGGACCAGGCGAGAAGAGGCTGACTTCTACCGTGTTGTCTCCACATTTGGTGTCGTCTTTGACCCAAACCTTGGGCGGTTTGACTGGACCAAATTCAGGGCCATGGCTCGGCTGCACAAGAAGACTGACGAGAGCCTGCAGAAATACCTGTGCGCTTTTACTGCCATGTGCCGACGTGTGTGTCGCCTCCCACCTAAAGAGGGAGGTCAGATACCTGTTTGCTTATTCACACAAACACACACATGCAGACAAATCATAACATTTAATTTCTACATTTCTGAAGTGAAGATCCCTCAGATTACTTTCAGCAGTTGTCCACAGAGAGTCTGTGGATCAGTCCCCCCGCCCCACCCCCCACTGATCTTAATGTAAAAACAGTGCTTCATGTAGTATGTGGCACACTCGATCCTGGCTGCATGGTTTTATTTTGGAGAGAGATCTGTAACAGCCTAGTAAACAAGGTGGCTCAGCAGTTCTGAGGTAGAGAGCTGATAAGGTTAATCATCTGTGGAAAGACAAACAGTGTGACATTTAAGCTCCAGGCAAAAACAAGTCTTTGAGTGTTATCTGTAGAGAAACCTTTTTTTCCCCCTCACTCCTACTTTTTCGTTTCTGTTCCAGACTCTGCAGTGGACCCATCTCTAAACATCCAGCCCATTACCGAAGAGCGGGCATCTCGTACCCTGTACAGAATAGAGTTGCTTCGACAGGTGAGGGAACAAGTCCTACGACATCAGTTACTCTACGAGCGTCTGCCGCTGTGTCAGATGAGCTCCGACTTACCTGTCTGGTGGGAGGCTGGTACTCATGACCGTGACCTGCTAATTGGCGCTGCAAAGCATGGCGTAAGTCGCACTGATTACCACATTCTGAGAGACCCTGAGCTCAGCTTCATGGCTGCCCAGCGCAACTACAGCCAAACAAAAGCTGCACAGCAGCAATCACGTACGTCCACGCCGCTCTTACACCCTCAGTACCAGGCTGCCAGCTCAGTGTTGACAGGCTCTCCACTGCCTCCATCCACTCAAAGAGACACAGATCCATGTGGGGTCATGCCCAAAGTGGAACCAGGTTCAGAGGGGGAGGAGGGTAAGGAAAGACAGGGAGAGAGTTGGACCCCCACTCAAGCGCCAGCTACTCCCACAGGTCTGGAGGAGAAGCCTGTTTCAGTGACGAGGGACAATGAAAGGCAGATGGTGGCAGCACGAACCAAACCCCTCACACCCAACTCTTCGGAGAGGAAACCGAAGAAGACCAAGAGGGGCCGCAGGGAGGCCAGGCACGGCTCAGAGTCTGACTCAGATGGCTCCTCTTCAAGTTCTTCATCGCGATCCTCTTCCTCTTCATCATCATCCTCTTCTTCCTCATCACATTCGGGGTCCAGCTCCTCTTCCTCTTCTTCATCTTGTTCTTCTGGCTCTTCGTCATCATCGTCCTCCTCCTCATCTTCTTCTGATGACAGTGAAAGTGAGGGAGAGGAAGGGAAGAAGAAAGGTAAGTACTTTTTTTTTTTTTTTTTAATGTGTAGGTTCCAGAAAACTAAAAGGAGTTAATGTTAAATTTTGAGCACAATCAGCTTAACTATGTTCATATAAATGCATCTTTTCTGTTGTATTCTTTGTGGATCTGAAAGTTTCAGGTGTTCCTCAAATGTCTGTCTGTCCTGTGATGTTGTCAGTGCCCTCAGCAACAAGTGTAAAGGGATTTGATGAGGACAGTGTGGCATCTCTGAGTACTATGCAGGATGAAACACAAGACACCCATGTGGCTGAGAACGGCATCTCCAACAACTCTTCACATCCTTTCCAGGGTGGAGGGTACATGCTGGCTGCATCCTACTGGCCAAAGGTGATACATGTGCATGGTTTGCATAACCTTTAAACCTTAAGACCAATTTAAACATTACTATACCGCGTGTAGAGTCTTGTCGATGAAAGTGTTCCTGTAGCTAATCAGATTTTTTTTTTTCCCATTAGTGAGTATTAGTTATAAATATTTAATCATTGAATGCGGCAAATATTTGCCAGTAGTGATTAGCTGATGATTAATTAATGAAAACACATAAATATGTCTTATAGTGTGGTCACAGGCTGTGGGGAAATCAGACTAAGATTCTGTGGCTCTTGTTTTTTTTAAGGATCGCGTGATTATTAACCGCCTGGATAGCATCTGCCAGGCAGTGCTGAAAGGCAAGTGGCCGGGAACACGTCGGGTCTATGAGCCTGGAGGTGCAGTGGCCTCCTTCTACACCACCAAGCTGCTGGACAATGCTAACAACATGTGCGAGGACCCCTCTGCCTCGCCACAGGGGTCAAAGGTGACCAAGCATGTTGCAGAAAACAAGGAGTTCTCAGTAAAACTCAATGATGTATGTTGATTTCTCCCTTCCTCCCCTCCTTCCTCCGCTTCGCCCTAATCCTAGGACCCTACCACTTCCTGCTGCCATGACCGGTGTTAGTTGCCGTGTTCAGCATGTTTCTCTGGTTTTCTTCCTGCTTTCCTTTGGGTATGATTAGTGGTTTTGACTGCCTGGCAGGAGGAGAGATTAATTTAATAGCAGCCTTCCTCTCTTTTCCCACACACTCAATTTGAATTGGGCTCTCGGGCTGTGATTACATGAGCACAAATCAGTCAGTCATGAGAATATAATAAGGTTCAGTCTGAAGCCTCTCTAGACTGAAGGGGTCTTGCAAATAATCAGATTGAAATGGAGACCTCTGCTGTGGGTGTTCTCTAATATGCTTTAAAGCAATGTAGCTATTAACATGGCAGGCTTCAGATTTGCTTGTATTCATCTTTGCTTTTATGCTGCTTTTTGATGGGGATCTTTTTCCAAATTTATGGTTTTTGCCATCACAGATCATTAAAACACCAGAAGCTTGTTACTTTCAAAATTAAGATATTTTATGCTGACAGCAGCTATTGCTTTGGCATGGCTTTCAACTCCAGTCTGAATAGACTTTACCCACTGTCCTGCTAAGCACTACCCATTGTGTGTCCATGTGTCCCAGTATTACTAACAAGAAAATACATGAACAATATTTGCTGTTGTTTTGTGAGAAAGTTTTTAGAAGATGAATTAAAATAAATCTCAAATCAGCATTTCCACCAAGAGAAAGCAATGAAAACGACATAAATCACATGAGAAAAAGAAAGTGATCATTCATGTAGTAAAGTCTCAGGAAGAGTGAACAGATGAAGTCTCAAGTTTTTCTTTGTTTAGAAATCTGTGTGTTTGCCTGGCAGCCATTTTCCTAGACTCTTCTTACACTTTTGTGTCTGTATAACAGGAGGGAGGTCTGAAGCTGACCTTCCAGAAACAGGGTCTACCTCTAAAGAGGCCCCTGGAGTCCGAGGAAGGTCCCCAGGCCCAGCAGCAGTACCTGGCTCGGCTTCATGAGCTACAGAGTGCCTCAGACACAGGACTTGCTGACATCACCAAGCCTCAGTGCAGCTTCCAGACTGGTGAGTTTATTTAAATATAATCTTTCTAAACCAATTATCTGCATATGAATACGCAAATCTCTGTAGGCAAGGGAAAAGAGTTTAAGCACCAGAGATTTTCTGTTTGTAGTCCGAGTAGTGTCGATCAGTCATATTTGAGTAGGCTTTGGTTGCATGCAGGTAAACAGTCTGTGCGAAGTACCAAAGAGAGAACGCACTGGCTGAAGTGCAATATGGACATCAGTGGTTATCATCCGAGTATGACAGCTTTTTAAATTTTATCTGCATTTGTAAACAATGACCAGATGTGGAACAGAAAGCACAGAATATTAGCTGTAGTCTCCAAAGGCTTAGTCAGCAGATGGACAGTGGGTTCCCAAAATGATGTAAAACAGCAACAATCCGAGCATGTCTTCATGCACACATTCTGAAATGGGCACTGCAGTTTTCCTTTACCATCAGTAGATGGCAGCAAAGTATCATCTAGGTAACAGAGGAGAAGAGTCCACAGACACTAATCTGTAGCTGTAGTGGCTTTGTGTACTCAAAGTGTTCATTCTGTAAGATACCTGAACTGTTCATATAATTCTTAAAAGTAAGTAGAAGAAAATCCTGAAGACAAAAAGTGAATGAGCCTGCAATTTAAGAAAAACTTTATCTCAAAGCTTCACTATTTCCCTTTCAGTTAGCCTTTATTCTGACATAGTTCACAGCTAACAGGCTGGTTTACCTCCAGTTCCTCCAGGTCTTACTGGTCAGATGAGGCCTAACGGCGTAATAGATGGCCAGCCAGTGGTTAAAAGGAGGAGAGGGAGGAGGAAGAACGTTGAGGGCATGGACCTGCTCTTCATGAACAGGAGTAGAGTCCCTACAGTTCCTGATCAGGTAAGCAGTTGTTTTGTTTGTTAAGCATACTTCTTAGGTGTGTCATGCTAGAAATCAGGAAACAATCACAAATGATGCTAAATTTGTTAAAAGTGCTCCTCTGATTTGGTTTTTAATAAAGTGATTGTTCTGCAAATTGTATCTGATGAGTTGCAATATAAAACAGCATTCTGTGCTCATGTGCTTCCAGGTACCTCCAGGGTGGGGGGGTATTGGCCAGGTGGGCATGGCTACAGCCCCTGTGTCAGGCTACAGCCAGAACTCCAGTCAGGTCCCTGCAGACACTGAGAGCAGGGTCCCGGTTATCAACCTCAAAGATGGCACCCGGCTTGCTGGGGACGATGCTCCCAGGAGGAAAGACCTGGAACAGTGGCTAAAAGAAAACCCTGGCTTTGTGGCAGACACAGGAGCTTTTATCTGTGCAAGTCCTTTTTTTTTTTTTCTTACCCTTTCACTCAGAGTGCTTCATATTCTTCTTGTCTATGGAAAAGAACAATTTTTGTTTAATAAAAAAAAACAGATATTTTGAAACATACATTTTATTTAGTATATGTTTATTTAATTCAGAAATTGAACATGGCTAACAAAGAGCCAGTTTGTGCAGAAAGCTTTCTGCAGGTATACATTTTCTTTAAACAACTGTCTTTTCATTTCATGTCCAGGGGGTAAATAAGATGCAAATGCAGTTCCACTTCCAGGATGGTCGACCAAAGCAGAAAAGGCACCGCTGCAGAAACCCCAACAAGATCGATGTCAACAGTTTGACAGGAGAAGAAAGGGTCCAGATCATCAACAGGAGAAATGCACGCAAGGTGAGTTA
>VUQI01061975.1:133239-150580 GCA_015106735.1 Paratilapia polleni
TTTTTCTTTTTCCTTTCCACTTTTTTTTTTTTTTTTTCCTCCAAATGAATGACATGTGCATTTGGGTTCATGCTGTCTGTATTCTCTCCTGAAGATCGGTGGAGCCTTTGCTCCTCCACTGAAGGATCTATGCCGATTCCTTCAGGAAAACCCAGAGTACGGAGTCCCGCCTGAATGGGCTGATGTGGTTAAACAGTCGGTAAGTCACAAAGTAACACTTCATCACAATGAGACGTTCTCTGGAATGATGTCACCATCAAGAAAGTCCATTTTATTGTAACATACAGTCAGTTGCCAGTTTATTAGGCAGTCCTCACTGAAATTTATGCAAGTCTAATAAAATTTATTAGGAGTAAATCCTCCTTTCAGGAAGGTTACAACCTGTTTCTGATCATTTTAGAGGCTGCAGTTTGGTGCCATCTAGATGTATAGTGTTATGCATCCTGACTGGCATTTGATTATTTATTTATTTTTTATTCCTCTATTTATGTTAGTGAGGGTAGACAAAATAGTTCAACAAAAACTGCCCCTCCTAACCTTCATGAATGTTAGTTGCTGCTCTTTTTCCTCTTAAGACTACATCAGTTTTAGCTCAGTGTACCTAATTCACTAGCAGTGATTGTGTTTACCTTAGTGTTATCACTGTGATTTTTGCTTGTACTTTGCGATACTGTTAACATATTCGGTCCATGTTTTCCAGGGTTACCTCCCAGAGAGCATGTTTGACAGGATCCTGACGGGACCCATTGTTCCTGAGGAGGTAAGCCGGCGTGGACGACGACCTAAGAATCCTCTGGCCAAGGCGGCAGCGGCGGCGGCAGCAGCAGCAGCAGCACCCCCCAACCCGGCAGCCTCAGCACTGGGTTTGAACCCACTGCTGGCCAACGGCCTCCTCTCTGGAATGGACCTCACGAGTCTGCAGGCCTTCCAGCAAAACCTCCAGAGTTTACAGTCCCTGCAGCTCACCGCGGGCTTAATGGGGCTGCCATCCGATGCCAGCAACCTGGCCGCAAGTAACTTGGCTGCCATGTTTCCCATGATGTTGTCTGGTATGGCTGGATTGCCAAACCTGCTTGGCATGGGCAGCTTGCTTGGGAAGCCTGCTCAGGAAGGTGCAGGAGGCTCTGAAGAGAAGACAAAGGGAATAACGAGCGGTGGAACAGAAGAGCCATCTGCCTCTAAAGCCCCCTCTCACACCTCAGACACCAAAGGACAAAGGACAGAGGCCTCGAACACGACTCCTTCCTCCACTTCCAGCTCTGCTTCCTCTGCCACCGCCACACAAAGTGCTTCAGCTGTCTCTGCAGCCTCCAGTCAGCAACTCTCTCTTAACCCCTTGTTACTCTCCAGTATGCTTTATCCAGGGATGCTTCTCACACCAGGCCTTAACCTTCCTGTGTCCGCCACACAGCTGCAGAGCTCAAACAGTGACCCCACCCTTCCAACTACTCCTCCTCTGCCTACAGCCTCCCAGTCATCGCATCAGGAGACAGAGCAGCAACAGGGAGACAAGGATGGAGAGGATGACGGCGAGGCATTAGAAGAGGGTTTGGATGAAGAAGAAGAGGAGGAGGAGGAGGAGGAGGAATCCACAGAACAAAAGGAGAACAGTGGTCCTGAAGGTTCAGGGAAAGCAGAGTCGTCTTCATCAGAGTCTGGGAGCTCTTCCTCATCCTCAGACGATTCAGACTCCAGTGATGAGGACTGATCCAATATAAATACAAATTTATTTATGTATTGCCTAGAAATGTATACATATATTCACATATATATATGGATTTTCCAGCACTTCTGTTGCGATTTCTTTACATGTAAATACAAGAACTAACTACAATGTTGTGTAATAAAGACTACAAAAACCTTTAAAAAAAAAAAAACAAAAGAAAAAAACAGGAAAAACTGACTTAAAGAAACTGAAATAAAATGTCAGTGTTTGTTCACAAGGTACAGTCTTGTTTTGAGACATTTTGCATGTCAGACTTTAGTAGATTTCTGAACTTGTACCACGCGATGATGTACAAATGCAACAAAAAAAAGGCATTATTGTAATTATGTCAGGATTAATTTTATTAAAAAAAAGTGAAACTACATCAACATGCTCTTTGAGCTGTACTATTAATATATTTTGATTGTCGGGGGTGTGGGAATGACACTTGACAAACACTTTGGTTTCTCTTGTAAATATTCAGTACTTTTACAGGTTCGTTGACACTTATGCTTTGCAGATCATACGTTGGATATGTCAGCAATAACTTGGGCAGCTAATGAATGTCACTGAAGCTGTAGATTCTCTGCCATGTTCCACCCCAGTGCACAACTCACACAGCCTCCCCAACCTGTCACTTACCGTCATATCATGTCGAATAGGTTATTTATCATTTGTTCTTGTCCAGTTTGGAAATAGTTCCCTCCTTAATAAGGACTTGGAAAATTGGTAAAAGTATTATTTTTCCAGTTGTACACAAACTTAAATCTAAAAAAAGAAAAAAAAATTCAACATGATTCATTTCTTCACTGTTTTTTTTTTTTTTAAATAAAGGTTTCAAGATCTAATTTTACATTTTAATTTTCACCATCACCTTACAAACATGCCACAGCATGTTCAAGGCGCACTTTAGCCACCCACAGTAGGCATTCGCATTCACCTGCACATCTCTTAATTATAACTAAAAGCTCCTTGAGCTACGGTGACAGAGGAAAAACCTTCTACTGTGTGCCAAAAAACTGCCCTTTGACCCTGTGTGGTCTTGATGGAGTTGTTTGGTCTTTGTAGTGTTGATGGATATTATTTGTACAACCCCAGTGTATTTGACTGAATCTTACCTCAACTTTGCTAAATGGATTGGCTTCACTGTGCAAATGTACATGTGCATGGGTGCGTGAGCTTTGTTGTCCATGTACACGATGTTCTCATTTCTGCTGGAATGTGTGTCAGAGGCCTTTTTTTTTTTTTTGGTTTGGTTTTTTGTTTTATTTTAAATGAAAGCTTCCTCTGTGTTTTGCTTCCTGGGCTGCTCCTCTCACTGCTTCCATAACTTACCAGACTGTATGTTGTGTGTTAGGTGGTGTTGGGGGTTACAAGCTATGAACAGCAAACACCACATTGCTGTTTTTTGGGGTTCTTTTTTGTTTTTCACCATCAGACATTTCTCATTGAAAATTTAGAGGAAATTCAAGCTCTTAATGCATGGCAACCTGTGTTCCTACAGAGCCCATGGGGCACAAGCACAAAATAGTTTAGTTCCTGGCTAAGATTGTACAAGTATTAAATTTTACGCAGTGCCACACGGGTTCGCTTCAGGAAGGGCTTGATAGTAGATTTTGTTGCTGGACGTTTTTAGCGCTGTCTTGATTTATTTCACGTCGCCCTCAACTCTGTTTCTCTGATGAACAGAGCTTCAGCTAGATGTAGAAGTGCCCTTATCCTGTACCTCACACTCTCATTCATCTGCGCTCAGTGTCCATGCTTGTGTATTTTGTTCAGCATCCGTGCACATGTCCATTTTAAACTGTAACCAGGATACACACAAAAACACTGGAGTTCACTCGAACCGAAGTACCTTTTTGTAAGTCTCTTCTAGCACAACAGTGCTTGCTCTAGGACTGCTGTTACACAGTGGACTGTTAGATACACAAATTATTTCCAAGGTGAGGTTTCTGTTTGGGCTGAGGGTGACAGCCCGCTGAAATAACTATTTAGTTCTAAAGTGTAGCTGTAGCATCTTGCTCCAGTGGGTTCAAACATGAACAAAGACTGAAGACACGCCTGATTTCTAATGTTGCTTTAACGTGGTTTTCTTGTATGCCTGTTCTATATAGACCTCGTCATGGGTTTGCTTGCAATGCAATTGCATTTTTTTTTTTTTATTATTACTAACAGTAAGGTATTTTTCTATGTCTGAGCAATGAACTTAAACATGCCACTGTCATTTTGTATATCTGCACCTCTACGCTCTTTAAACTTGTAGTGCCCTTATGCAAACATCCAGCCACTGCTACATCTGCTGTAGGTGACTGATTAATGACTTTTGCTACTTTTTGTTGCCCCGCAGCGATGGATTGATGACTGTGCTGATCCTCTTTAAGAGACAAATGTAGACATAAGATGGGACTTTTCGCTTTCATTGCTTTCCTTCATTTTTTTTTTTTTTTTTTAAAGGTTGTATTGTATACAGACTTTGAAAGTGCTGCTCATGCTAAAGAAGCAGCGCTGAATCTGCATTAAACACAGACACAAGAAAACAATGACCAATATGCAAGAAGAACGACAAAACACACTACTGCTGTACAGGGAGGTTTTTCATACATGTAATCACTGAGATGACAAAACTACCATCATGGGGTTTGTATTTTTATTTCAAGCTTGATAATCCTAAATGTCACCCTGGTCAGTTTGTGTCTTTTTTCTTTTTTTTTCCTTTTTTTCTCATTGGACAGTTGATATATTTGCAAGTTGTGGTCTGTGTAGTCAAAATAATTCTTAATGTAGTGCAGGAAAACACGTCTTAAAAGTCATTTGTAATTTATTGGATTACTTTCTATGAAGTTCTATAGAGGAAATTGAGGTTTAATTATTTTTATTAAACATATTCTTCTGACTATCAATTAAGTGTGCCTTTGCCTTTTGCTTTGTCCCGGGGCCCTGAAAGCTTATAAAAAAAATTAAAAAAAAACCCTAAAAGCATAGTCATGTCAATGTGTTTACTTAATCCTCTAAGCACCCCCAATTAATGTGTGAGCTGACTATATGAAAAAAGATTTGTACATTTCACAGCATCAGAGGTGCTGGTTGCCACCAGCCAATGCAGGCAACTGCTTGGAAACCCCAAGGGCTGACAGAGACCTGACCTCCCTAAGTGGGCTCCACCTGACTCCACGCACTACCTTTGCAAGTGGCCTGCATGATTCTGTTTAAACAAACCTACTGACAACAATGAAAGTCACTCAAAGAAAATGAAGAGTTATCCTGCAGGGAGTGGTGATGAACGCTAGTTGGAGGGGTCCCCTGTGAATTTTTGCCTAGGGCCCAAACAGACTCTAGAACTGCACAGCGTATATATCTATTTTTGTTCAGTATCATGTAACATGCAAAAACATACACAAGTAGAATACTTTGAAAAAAATATTTCTCTATGATAATAATTTGTGTGTGTAGCCTAAACTTTAACTGGGCACTAGCTCACAGTCAGAATCACACAAACTGATTAACCAGTGACCACCAAAACTGTTCAAAGCAAAGACACCATACCTGCAACAACTAATAAAAAGAGTGTGTACTTGACTGGGCTGAAGTCATAGAAGCCTGTACAAGTTATGATGTTAATGTTCTAGATGAGGCTTGATAATTGATTTTATTTCCTATATGAGTATTTTCCTAAAAAACAATCACATTTTTGCTTGTGATTTTTTTAAACAACATTCAAAATGAGTTCTGTCAGTACTAATTATACTGTAATGCATCAATTTGCTCATAGATTTTAATTCAATCTCAGTGTTTATATACATACCAGACTGCTAGAGCAGAGGGTTTTTCTTCACTGCAAGTCCTTCATTTCTCCTCCGGGTGGTGCTCAGTGGCCTGTTTAAAGTCACTTCTGCTGCTGTTTAGCACTTATCCTAGCAACCAGACCCAGATGACAAGTTGAGGCTTGTCTACTGTGAGAGGCCAATGGGCTGAGCTTCCTCAGCCTGCAGAACAGCAGGTTGACTGCTCTGAATCATGCTGCATTGCTCTGCTGCTACCAGACAAATACACAGAGATTGTTTTTTAAGAACAGAAGTCCCTCGGTTTGACTAAAAACCACCCCAGAAGAGCCACTGACACTGGTGAGTGATTCTGATCCTGTTTCATGAGTTTTGCTTTCTTGAGTCAAGTTAAAAACTCCACAGAGATGACAAACTGCACAAGAAGTCAGGTGACCATTTCAAGTGTTCAGTGTTCCTAAAAGCTGCAGGATAAACTAACCCTCTGCACTTAATAACCATTTAAATTGCAGCAGGCCTTAATGCACTGAATAGCAAAGTATGATTTATAACCAAAGTAAAGATAATCTGCAGTTAAATGTCCTTTAAACGTGTAGCACATGTCAGAAAGTGAAAGTAGGCCTATTTTAATGTAACATGAGTTACATGTGAGTTGAGTGGAGGCTAGTCCAGAGGAAACAGGAAATGGGTGTGATTCAAATATTGTGCCAGTTTCTAGCAAAACAAAAATGCCAAATAAACATGCAGAAACAAATTCAGGGTGTTTTTAAATAAACACTGTACTGCCAGGATCTTCCTGCTGAATATAACAAGATAGGATTATGATTCATATTTATGAGAAGCTGCATACATATTGATGCTTCCAACTTCCTGTTTGTCTCTATTAAATGCAGCAGCTGGAAGTCAGTCAGACTGAGGCACAACTTGATGTTTTAAGATGCCATTGGTCTGATTTCAGCATTTGGAGTGAAATCTGAGTGCACAGTGAGAGTTTCTCTCGCCATTTAACCTGCAGTTAAGAAGATCCGCTGGCTTTGTGAAGTCCGCTTCCTCCACGTGGAATAGACATCAGACAGCAGCTGCTTCAGCCAGCACGGCAAGTAAGTTATCTGCAACTGTTGAACACAGGCCAGCACAGAAAAATCTAAATCCATCTATTCGGCTGCAATAATCAAAAAAACAAAACAAAACTGTATTTAATAAATAGATAGAAATGACCTTATTGTGGAGTAAGCGAAAGGTCAGAATTAAACAAATTCTGTTTCAGATTTTGTCTTGTTAGTGGGGGGAAAAACATGGCCACATGAAAAAGGAAATGGCCACAGTAATGTTGAGTGTGACATGCCCAGCTCTAATAACCTCGTGGCACATTGCTGAGCAAAGTTACGTACTGTGCCATGTCATCTGCAGTCACTGTAGACTGACTCAGCACAGACACTAATAAACAGCACATGTGAGAATGGTTAGAGGAACAGAGTCTCGTTCAGGCTGGTGGCAAAGACACAAAGAGAATCTGAAAAGGTTGAAGAAGAACAAGAAGAGGGGGGCATTTACCAGCAGAGGACAGAGTATTTAGGCTTTAAATACAATTTCTTGCTTGCTTACAGACATGAGCCTTCCCTGGCATCTAAAATATTCCTCTTGTTGCACGCTCAACACGAGAGTCACAAGTCAACATGTCTAACCGACTATATAATAGACTTGCCAAACTGATACCAGAGTTGCAGTGGGCCATTTTTGAGAAGTTTTTCTACAGTATGTTAGGTGTACAGTAAAAAATGTGACTGATCACACTGGCCTGTTCAGAGCAGGAAGTACAGATGAGGGGAAATGAACAGAGGGGAAAGTGGTGTTGTTGACTAGACCACCGGTCCCACTAATGGAGCCATAACAAGAACAGCAGCAGCTGCATATACAAAACTTCAGGCTTCAGGAATAGATTAACATTTTGGTAAATAAGCTTACTCATATTGTTTTCAAGAGCTGAATGTGCTATATTTCAGACAGATATTTCTACTCTCCTTATGATGTCAAACAAAAAAGGGGGGGGGGGGTACAGAAGCCCCACCCACTTGCTGTTTAAACCTTCTGTTTGTGAGGGGCAGCTAATCAGAAGAAAGATGGCTGAAAGAGAAGGGAACTAAAACAGCTCGTTTCAGACAGTGGTTGCACCAAGTCCCAGCATAAGCTAAACAAGGAATATTTTCAAATATGAATCATATAAAGTTACCTTTAATATTGTCCAAAAACAAAAATAAAGAGCTGGAAATATACATACTGGTCCTCTTTTTAAATTGATAAATGTATTTTGTGAGTTGGAGACTAAAATAACATTTTAATTCTTAAACAACATTTTTACATTTTTGTTTGTACACAAAATAAATTAGATACAACTTAGTTTTCCTGTTTCCAGTTTTTATGCTAAGTGCTGCTATGCTAATTGACAGTAGCTGTGTCATATTTAGCATACATGTTTAACTTCATATTTAAGTGTCAGCACAAAAGCAAATAAGTACATTTTCCCAAAATTAAACACACGTTTGTTTGGTTATTAAACTAAATGTATAACCTGCTCTTTGGAACAGCCGGGCGAAGCTGTGTGTATTTCAGAAGCTAATGAGTGACACTACAGACACAACATCCATGTTTCAGTACAGCATAGAGTTGCTTTCTCTTTGTCTAGATTTTTGTAAAAGTAATACTACTGAAACTAACTACTGAAAATATGACATTTTGTCAATTTGTTTAGTGTCTCATCTACTTAGGTTGATCTGATTTATATGTGGTTTGTATGCGATTTGTCTCAATGTGGTTCGAATACATTTTTTTTCTCCATGTTTAGGTGTCCATTTGATTCCTACTCTGACTCTCATCCTGTGTGAGTGAGGAGGTCACCATGGCAACCGTGCCTCAGGGCATTGTGGGAAAGCCAAGGTTTGGCCCTAGTGACTGTCTGATTGCAATGTTCAGGTTAGCAGTTGCAGAGCATCACTGACTCATGCTTGGTTATCTTTTGGATTCCATGTTATCCGTGTAGGTTGTGTGTACAGCAAAGCTCATAATGCTGATACTCTTGATACTAATAGCTACAATAAACCGCAGCAGGCCTCAGATCTTTCATCCAGCCTGCCTCACATACTCTACAACTGTGGCTCTATAAATTTAACAGCTACGTACTGTAGTTAACATCTGGTGTTTTGGTAAAAAGCACTCTGGGTGTGTTCTGGATCAATAATGTGTAAACACACAGAACTGATAAGGCTTCTGTCCAGTCTGGGAATTCTTTAATAAGGTTTTTACTGCTGCAGCGAGAGCATTAAAAATACATGTGTGGCATTTAATTTATTTTTAGATGTTTTCCAATCAGCATCTCCAGTCCATGTCAGTGACAGAATATTGTTTACCTTTTCCAATTTTTTTTAACCTGCTCACATTCCTGCGATGACACCTTTGATTCAGGGCCTGCTCCAGAGATCCAACTGAGGCGATTCAAACAAGACTGAGCTGTATGCTGCACATGTTTCTGCAACATTACAGGGACAATGAGGGAAATGAGAAGACCAAAGGTATAGTAATCATTTTATACTGGGATGTGGCCTTCAGAGTGTTTCCGGTTGATATCCCAAATTCTTATGATTAAAGAGCAGGCTGCCTTTGGATAACAGGTATTACATTCTGGAATAAAGCCCATGTTGCTGATACGCGCCAAACATAATCTATCTGATAATGCTCACAGAGCTGGCAGCAAAGTGCTGCTGTGAGGCTGCAATCTGGTATCACAGGATCTTGGAGAACCTCATCAGTCAAGAGAGGAACAGGCTGGGCATCAGCGACATCTCAGTGAGTGTACGCCATCTGGTGGCCACAGATGGAATTGAGCTTGATTGCCACTGGGGGAACTATATGAAGCAGGAGGTCACAGATAAATGTCTTATAGTACCTGTGACTTAGTTATTTATGTATTTATTTATACATTTATTTTAATATTTTGAGTCATCTTTGGAGTAAAGCACCCGGCGCTTGTAAAACTGATGCGTCTGATGCAGGGCATCTTGGAGAATGATCTTTTCCAGCGCTGTCTGGTGGCATGTTGCCTGGAGATCACCATAACCTCAAACGGTCTGCCATGTGACTTCCCACTGCTCCTTCAGATCTTCAAACTGGCATCATACCACTTCTGGAAGGTGTGTTTTCAAGCCATATACTGTACACTTATAGTACACAATAACATTTAGTCTGTGATTTGAATGTAGTGACATCCCTGCTCCCCTTTCAACACTGAGGATTGTTTTCCCGTGCTCTCACAGGTGATTGAACCTGTGTTGCGTGCGGGGTCAGGCCTGCCTCATGCTGTGGTCACACACCTCATCCAAGTGGAAGAGAAAGTTTTAGAGAGCTTGGCCTGGACCAGCAACTCACCACTGTGGGATGAAATCACATCCAATGAGGGCCGTATTCCCACCTGCCAGCAGGTTGGCAATAACACATCAACACTGTTTGCCTGGTATCAGGAATTCAATCTATGGACCTTTATAAAAACACCAAAAGCATTTCAGTTTTTCTTGTAACAGATCAGGCTTCTGTTGTCTCATATGCAGGTAATGCGTCCAAATCAGTTTGAAGATCCAGTGCAAACTGATCCAGATCTAACACAAGGTATTAGCACAGTGCACTAAAGACCTAAATAAAATCGTTCACTGCTAACTGATTACACTATTAGAATAGACTGAGAGGTAAATTCTGTTTTTGCCAGCAGATGTGAATTTGGCGGCGAACTCCTCTGCCAGCACAGACCAGCAGCATTCCCCATCAGCTACAAACAGACACGAGAGAAGCAGCTCCCTCCATCTGTTTGCTCGGAAGGTCAGTTCTATATTATATGACTCCAGTTCCCATCATTGTTATATGACATGTTTAGTGTGGCCATGTCTCTTTTTACCTCAGGTTTACAGCTTGATGGCCAAGCGTCTGAGGGAGCTGTGTTCCACACTGGACATCTCTGATGAGCTACGGTTAAAGATCTGGACCTGCTTTGAGTATTCTCTGGTCCACTGCTCTTCCCTAATGGTAGACCATCACCTGGACCAGCTGCTCATGTGTGCCATCTACATCATAGCTAAGGTGGGCTTTGGTAGTGTCTTTATTGTATTTGACGTGTCTCTATTGTCCAGGTGCTATTAGGTCAAGAGGTGGTTAAAAAGGACTGAACCTAATTTACCATTTTACACTTTAAAAACATGTTCTGGCATGACAGCGTGGCATTTTGTCTGATTTCTTAGTGCAGTAACTTTGACCTGCATAAATATTTACAACATCCAAATGAAAATACAATTTCCAATGAAGGCAGACAAAGTGATTCAGGTCAGATTTCGATGTAATGAGTGTGACAAATGAAACATGCCAATATAACGCAGCTATTTGTGATTCAGTAACATAATCTCACACACAGCGAGATCCAAAATTAAGAGACTACATCAAAATCTGGCATAATTTCCTGTAAACCTGGAAATATTTAGAACGTTTGAAGACTTAA
Organism: Paratilapia polleni; assembly: GCA_015106735.1. NCBI lineage: Eukaryota > Metazoa > Chordata > Actinopteri > Cichliformes > Cichlidae > Paratilapia > Paratilapia polleni. Next base: position 144,257 of record VUQI01061975.1, read on the forward strand.
GACATTTTTCAAAATGCAAGAAGTTATGACTAAAATAAACAAGAAATATTTCGGATTTTTTGATTTTTTTCTAGTTAAGCAATCAGATTTTGGTAAATTTGTGGCACACTAACTTGTACAAAAAGTCTTTTCTTTTGGTTTGTATCCCTTCCTTTGAAGCAGATGACAGTGGATTTGAGGTGGTTATTAGTAACCTGTTTTAAATACGGCTGTGTCTCCATGTTCCAGCAGGACATAGCTTACTTTATGGCATTGTGATGTGATGATATTGACGAGAAAGTCCCGTTTACTGATGTAGCACCAGCAAGGTGTAGGTAGGGAGATCAACAGCAGACAGAATAACACCGCAGTGAATCAAACCCACAGTAAAGCACGGTGGATGGACTATTCAGTCCTCTGATGTGGAACACCTGCCCCGAATGGACTCCACCCTGACCTAAGAGAAGTAGCACTCAGTCGGAGATATGCTCTGCCCCTCCGGTTTATAATTTTTTGAAAAGCAACTGCTTCATGATCAAAGAAGACCAAACAGTACTAGCTATCTCGAACATCTGGGGGCACTTGATCACAGAAAAAGCCAAGCATTCCTGATATCAAGATTTTTTTAAATGTATTGAATGCAATAGTAATGACTTTAGATTATCCCACTGATATTAGATTTATTCACATCATCCTTTATAAAGTTTTACTGCTGCTCACTGACATAACGTAACTAAAGAACAACTGACTAAAAAGATCCTCATTCACATAATCAACGGCTAACTTATGGTATTTGCCTTTACAGATTACAAAGATGGAGATACCCTTCAAGCGGATAATGAAATGCTACAAGTCACAGCCACGTGCCAACAAAAGTGTAAGTTTCTTTGTTTTTGGAATTTAGATTATGGTGTGTCTTTTGTATGCAACTGTGAATGAAGAAAATATAGGAAAGGACCTTAACAACTGAGTCTCATGCCACTCTACATGTCTTTGGCCGTTAACATTTAGATCAATCTCAGATTGATTAAGTATTTATTAAACAGTGCTTTCCTTTTAGGAAGCAGTTTTGCTTCAAAAGTAAAAACACTCAACTATAAGATTATATATTTTTAAAGAATAAAGAATTATTTTATATTAGTTTGTAGACATGCTGGTAGCACAACTCTACATATGGCATCATCACTGTCAGCCCTTTTGGTCCAGAAATAGCATGAAATTCTTCGCAGACATTTATGGTGCTCAGGATGAATTTCACCAACTGTAGTGAAACTCTATCGGCCATTATCAGGTCAAATTATTGTAAGTTCCCATCAGCTTCAGGTGCACTCTGTTTTATGTTGATTAGCAAATGTTAGCATGATGTCATGCTCATTCTTTTAAATGATGATGAAGATATCATTATACCTGCCATTGTAAGGAAGTCGGCATGTTGACAACAGCATTAAGTTCAAAGCACTGCTTTCAACATTTACCGCTTCTGTCCGCAGGTCTGCAAAAATGTGCTGATTTCAGAAAGGATTGAGGAAAATTCTGTCATTAAAAAAAACAGTAAGAATCTCTTTAACAAATACATCACAACGTACTGTATATACAGTAAATTAATGTATTCACTGCAGGTCCCGTATCATACACTACACATGTTCCCTGAACAGAGCTGACCTGTGGTCTGTGATACAAAATGTCAAGGGGGCGTCAGTACCCCTTAAAAAAAAAATCATTGTTCCAATAACAACATCAGGCTTTTAATTACAATAATTAAAACATGTTGAAAACTTGATGGACTGCACATTTCCTGCATGCAACCAACGCATGATAACATGCTCACAATGCACGCTGCCTAAACAAACCTGCCCTGCTAGAGGAATGGAGGGAGTAAAGAACTTCATATATTTGCTCCATGTTAACTGTTCCTTGACCATACAGCATATGTATGGTTAGCTGGTTATGTGGTTTGGAGACGGTGGCACTGACAAAAAAGACACAAAGTGGAGCTGGAGGTGAAGATGCTAAGAAGAAGAAGAAGAAGAAGAAGAAGAAAAATACAGCATATGTAGGGTTAGCTATATTATATATATAAGTATACTATAAGTATTATAAAGCTGCTACATTATAGCAGTGCCTCATTGAACAAGAAAAATGACACCCATCAGGTTATCACAATAATTTACTTTCAGCATTTTACCTGCATTACATCCGTAATGGAAGAGTAGTTCCACAGCGATAACGGATTGTTTATTATATCGTTGATTACAGATAATGGAAACCACAGCAGCACTATCCTGACCCCCAACACACCATCAACACATTATCAAAGACCTGGCCGGGAGGAGCGGGGCAATCTCATCCATTTTTACAACCAGGTCTACACGACAACAGTGCAGCACTTTGCCAAACAGTTTGCCTCAGCCTCAGGAGTACGTGAACTTTTTTTTTTTCAGAACTGAATAAGAAAAGAGGGTAACAAGCTCAGATAACAAACACTGAAAACTCAATTAACATGGGAAATGTTTGACGTTGCATTATAACACTAACACGTCATTTCTTGTCCAGGGAGACACTCCTCCTCTGTCTCCATACCCCCGACAGTGGAAAGCATCTCCTTGCCGTTATCAGCTGTCCAACAGCCCCTCCATCTCCATTTCACCATACAACACAGAAACCATCTCCCCTCACAGATCTGGACTCTGCTACTACTTCAACTCAAGCCCCCCAGAGGTCGGTGGATATAGTGTTTTAGTTATCAGATGATCATCTTAGCAACTTTTGTCTATTTGTGTAAAATCTAGGCTGAATATATTGGCTATATTTTACATTTCTATTCTGGAAAATGTGTTAGTAAATCAAAATGACGGAGTTTGCTCACACAGAGTGGAATATTATTCTTAAATAAATTTTCTTCCTGTTTTCACAGCTTCTGCGTGAGATCAACAACATGATCAAAACAGGCAGGTCACCAAACACACGAGGCTATGCAGTACCACTGGATACAGACAACGAAGAGGAGGGGGGAGAAGACGGGCCTTCAGCCAAGAGGCTTCGTTTGGACGGTCAGTCAGCCTGGCAGAGACGACTAAGGAATGTGTTCAACGATCGCATCAAAAGAAGGAATCAGGACCAGGTCTAGCTTTTTTCCGGTTAACAAGCCTAACCTGCACTAGAGTAAAGCAATGTGTTAGAAGTAAAGCACACAGCTGCTTTGTCTCTCTTTACAGGTATCTGTTAAATATTTTTGTTCTCTGTCAGCTCAAAATGCAAACCCACATGTCACATGTGGAGGTCCTTGAATAAGCCACTTTACCCCCAGCACAGTGGTTAGTGGTAGAAGACTATAGTCATGCTGGGTTGCTCCCTGGTGGAAGTGTCTTTCTTGGTATTGTATGAATTTAAAGGAGAACATGGCTGAGACAGGACAGGAGGTTAGCATCTGAACTTCTTAGTTGCTGTTAGCAAAGCCTGTCTGCCTCATTCAGTGTTCACAGGGACGTAATGTGAAAAAGTAAAGACATCCCATGGAAACTGGAAAGAAAATTAGCTTTTTCAGTCATTTATTTAACAAAAATCAATCGATATAACATTTTTTGTAATCATTCTGTGAAAAAAGTACATCCTTGGCCTCAGAAGCTAATATAGCAGAAGAAAAATGTTTTTTAGTCATTTTGCATATTTAGACAATATTTATATAGCTATAGGTCTTGGCAACCACTCCAAACCCTTTACATGTTGCATAATAATAACAAAGTACTTTGCATGTTACATATTTGTCCACGTTTGGTCTGAAATTTCTGACTACTTTTGGATGCATTTTTTTTTTCCACTTGCAAGATGTTTTACTTAATTTCACATCCCTCCCATAATATTTCAGTGACCTTTCTTTCTTAACAAGGCCATCATATAAAACTCCACTTTTGGTGGATTTGCTAGTGAGCGCAGGATCATTACCCTGCTGAAAGATCCACTTCCGGGTTCAACTTCAGCTTCAGGACATTATCTACAAGCACTCTTTGATCTTACGCTCAGTTCATAGTTGTATTAATGACTGCAAATTGCCCCGTCCCAGAGGCAGCAAAGCAACCACCGACCACAATGCGTCACAACTGATATGAAGGCCCACTCCTTAAAATTTGTCTTTGATCTGTGCCAGATGTCTACTGTTACTGTGGCTCAACAACTTTATCTTTGATGTGCATATCCAGAATGCATTACTTCAGAACCCTTGGTCTCTATGTTAACTGGCAAACTATAGCTTTGCTCAAACCCTGTTTGTGGGTGAAAAAGGCTATTTCGGGTATTCTTATCCAGGTCAAATTTTTGCACTCTGCAACAGTTACAAAAATTAACCGCAGATCCTCTGATGAAAGTTTGGGTTTTTGAAGACTTCAGCATTTGCATGAATTTGCTGAGGCACCCAGTCCCGGGCAAATTGGCAGCCATTTGAAATTTTTTTTTAGATCATATACCGTGGAATGATTTATTTTAAAATAATTGGGGAACACCAGACCCTGAATGTGTGAGGTTAAAACGAATCACTCTCTAAGAAGAGTCTAATAATTGTCACTTAATTTGAAACCCCTGATTCTTATTCTGTATTTTTAAATGTGTGATAAATGTGGGGATTTTCCTCTTGGGACTGATCTGTTTTATTTAGTCATTATGATTGTGAAAATGACTACAGATGTGCCATGTGTTATCTGTCATAGATTAAGTTTGTTTAACTTACTTTTGGACTTCTGACTGTACACGTTTAACCACTGTCTGTTACCTGTGTGAATGCTAAAGTTTTGAATGATTAGATTCTGATTGAATATGGGTGGTACTAGAGGTTTGGTGCAAGGCACTCTAAAGTAATTTTAAGTTGTTTTTACATTTAACATACCTTAAGGCTATTGAGGATAAGCTAAAGTAAGACTTTTGAAAACAGGAATAAATGAAAAGTGCTATAACAGCAGCAGAAACTTACACTGGTCAACATAAACGTAGACGCTAAAACAAATTCTGTCTCAATAAATCTTTAAAAATACAGTCAGCATTTTTAGCCACTGTTTATTACAACTGAATATCACAGCTGATTCAACAGGACATCAATCAGAAACTGCACAGTGATTTTATTAAAGCTCTTTTTCAAACAGAAAAATGTTTTACTTTGAGATTTATTGTGCACAATGATATATGTGTTGTTGACAAAAGTTGGCTTCATTCTCATCTGCTGAAAAAACTTCTCTAAATCTAAGTTTAACATATGGAGGTACTAATTCTAATTGGTAAAGCATTAATTTGTAAAGTGCTATTGCTGAATAGCACCACCACTCCTTCCTTTTTGTTATGTTGTGCAACACTGACACTAAGGAAGATTCTCACCATGTCTGATTAGTGAATGTAGTGATGGAGAGACCTGGCATTGTATGCTTGATGTTAATACTGTGGATCAAAGCACCTGTGTGGAGGCCTCCATTCCCATGTCCAGCAAATTCCTGATCTACTAAGTTATCCTGGAGCCTATGCTAGAAAACAAGCCACCTGCTGCAACCACATGTTACAGGTTGTTCATTCGGATCATTTGATAGTATGTTATTCCCACACGTTTATTTATTTAGATGATGATGATGATTTATGATGATGTGGCAACTTGCAATTTAAGTAGGAGAAATCAAAAGTATTTTTACATGTACAAGTGGTGTGAAAAAGTATTCCTGATTTCTTAGTTTTTTGCATGTTTGTCACACTTAAATGTTTCAGATCATCAAACAAATTTTAATATTAGTCAAAGATAACCTGAGTAAATGCAAAATACAGGTTTTAAAAAAGTTTTAAATGATGATTTCATTTATTAAGGGAAAAAAGATATCCAAACCTACCTGGCCCTCTGTGAAAAAGTAATTGCCCCTAAACCCAATCACTGGTTGTGCTGCCCTTGGCAGCAAGAACTGCAATCAAGCATTTGTGATAACTGGCAATGAGTCTTTCACGTCACTGGAAGAATTTTGGCCCACACTTCTTTGCAGAATTGTTTTAATTCAGCCACACTGGAGGGTTTTCGAGCATGAACGGTCTGTTTAAGATCATGCTAAAGCATCTCAGTCAGATTTATGTCCAGACTTTGTTTTTTTGAGCCATTCAGAGGTGGACTTGCTGGTGTGTTTTGGATCATTGTTTTGCTGCAAGTGCACTAGAGTTTCAGGGCATGAAGCCTGAATATTTAGAACTACATATTTCTGCTCCTCAGTAATACTGGTATTTTGATAAAACAGAGCAGAACTGAACTGAACTGAACTGAACTAAATTAACTGAAGTGTTGGAGGGAGTGAGAAGGAGAATGCACCTTTTTTTTTTTTTTAACTGCAGGCA
>VUQI01061976.1:5125-17403 GCA_015106735.1 Paratilapia polleni
TACATCTGGCAGAGTGTGTGTGTGTGTGTGTGTGTGTGTGTGTGTGTGTGTGTGTGTGTGTGTGTGTGTGTGTTTGAGATGAAAAAACATAATGAAATAAAAACTTGACACTAGCCAGACACAGGGAAGTATATATAGAAACCACATCTGAATCTGTTTGATTTAAAAATTGAGTTAATTAGACAACTGTGATTACAGATTCTCAGTAAGAAAAACCTTCTTAGGCAAATTAAATTATCCATAATCTGTAATAATCTGCTTGAACTCCAGGAGTAGAAGTATAAGAATTTAAGAATACTATTATACTTAAAAAAGTTTGCATTTGATTTATTAAAAATTCTCATTTTTTTTCATTCTATGAAAAACACATTTATTGTCTTAGAGAAAACATAATAAAAGTTGTTTTTTTTGTTTTGTTTTTTGGACATTTGGTTTCTTTTGTTACACATGGTCTGGTTGAACTATACAGTAGAACTACTGGAGTGGCTGAGAGGCGGGACAAGTCCTCACAGAGTTCAGTTTCACCTGCTGCTCTCTTCCTCAGGGCCGTAGGACCCCACGACCGGAGACATTCCAGCCAGGATTAGTGCGTTCATGGCAAACGGAAGCACAAATAGGAGGGAGTGAAGTGGCTTTATTTTCTCTCTCTCTCTTTTTTTTTTTTTTTAAGGAACAGAATAGCATTTGGCCTGGCTGTTGCGTTTGAAATTTTAAAATTAGTACCAAGGTTATGTGGCATTTTGTTTTTTACGATTTTTTTATCCAAATACCATTTTGCCACTATTAATACAGTTTAACACGTTCAATTTTGCACATATTTGGTATAAAAAAATACATACATTTACTAAATATTTCCAACAAATATTTTATTTCCAACAAATAAAATTACTAATTGATTAAAGGAAGTAGCAGGTGCTGCTATGAAATTACATGAAGAAAGGGAATTGTGTCCAGAGAAATTTTAAAAATTGTGTTAAAATTTAAATTTTTTTATGTTTTGCATATATATTTATAAATAGGTGATGACAAAATAATATCTTACTGGAAATGTGTTAGCCATCAAAATACTAGATATTTTTATTTGTTTTTCATTTTTCAGCTACTTTTTGTTTACATTAAAACGTTTCTGCCCAGTATCATTAATGTTTTATTTTTAGTGTTTTTATATTATTTTTCATATATTCATTAAAACCTTTTTTTTTTTGGTCAGACTTATTTGATTTGAAACTTTGCACTGTAATTTTTCTTTTCAAGAAAATGCAGAATTGCTTTCTGTTTATTATTCCTTGTATGGAAATGCCTGAGATTTTGCAGATGTTTGAGTGGGGATATTTTTTATGAGGTACAGAGTTGTGGTGGACCATTAGCCTGTGGGAAATGACATGCATCATATTTCTCCTATTGGATTAGAGTGCGTGCTTGGCTTTGGGTGGAGTGATGAAATATTCATTACTGTTTGTGATCTCTAAGAAGAGTAGTACTTCCAAACCTTACCATGCGATTCATGAAAAATCAGCTACAGGTAGTATGTTTTGAGCATGAAGGCAATGAAAGGTTGTCTGCTTAATTGATTCCATTGACTTTAGGCAGAAACCTTCATGGTGGCTGCCATGACTATAAACATTTGCCAGTTTCTTGAAACAAGATAAATGATCCTCTCTAACTTTTTGTGTACTTTTTTGTTGGTTATATAAGATACATAAAATGATAAGTTTGGCCCTGGATTTCTCTTTAATAGTTTGACAGGTGTCACATGCAAGGTCAATGAAGGTGTCAGTCTTGTCAATCTGTGAGCGGCATTGTGTTTGCAGCAGCTTTAATAATGCAGTATAGTCACACTTTCTATGTCCTTTCTCTGGGATGTAAAGAGCTGTCCTTACACTAGGCCCAGGTCAGATTTTGTCTACAGTCATACATTAGCAGCAAAGCCTTCTCGCCTGTATCACTGTTAAGAGGAACATGGCACGAAGATGGCTGAATTATTCACACTCATAATCGGCCTTTATGTCCTGTTGCCAAGCCTGGCCCCACTGTTATTCTAGTGCATAATTGATAGTGCTCAGAAGTGGAAAAGTTAGAAAAGCAGAAGTAATGCGAAGCGAAAGTGTAGTCAGGCAGCACAAGAAGGGAAAAGGGGGATAGAGGGATGGAGGTGGGCCCCTATAGGAGTTTTTACACTGAGCTTGTGTTAGCCTTTACGGGGCTTAGGCCCAGCTAGCGTGAGGATCGCGTGTGTAGGCCAGCCAGACTAGTATTTGGGGGGGGATGAAAGGAGGTGGGAGGGAGAAGACATGGTGATCCTGAGTAACAAGGCCTGACACTGAGCTGCCCCAAAATGTGGTCTTTTTCTCCTTCAGAGTTAATCTGGGACTCCAGTGTGGGCAAATATATTTTTATTAAACTGAATTTAATTGGCAAAATAAATACGTTTTTTCCCCTCTTAAATTATTGAAAAGGACTCATTCACAATGGTTCTGTGTGGTAGATTTAAACTCATGGGTTTGGTTTTTGTTTGGCCCTAATACAGCAATTTTCTTTTTTTTTTTTTCCCACTAGCTGCTTGCTCAGGTAGGTAAGACAGGCATTGACATCACATTACAACCATGTGATACAATGATCAATAAACAGCAACCCCAAGAGAAGAGCAATAGCTGGCTCAATTCCAACAGTTAAGAGAGGCCATCTATTGAGAAATCGACTTAGTCAACCTCTTGAAAATGTTTAAAGACAATATTCAATAGTTAGAACTACGGAAAATACCATTATACCATGTATTATTTTAATTATTCTGCACATGCACATCTTCATTTTCAATTCCAAAAAAGAAATTTTCCATACAATCTTCTTAGTGCAGATCAGTATTAGAAATTTTCCACCTCATTACTTAATCCTTCTTTGTGAATTTGCTTAATTGAATGGAACTCTCTTCCCTGGAAGTTTGAATGTTTCAGGTGAAGGTGTTAATATAGCCCCAGGTGTAGCCTGTTTAACACCTCTGTGACCCTTAACAAAGCCTTACTAACTGCTGTCTAGCTCTAACTTTTGTGTTCCATAACAAAGCCCTTTAGCTTCTAATAACACCACAGCCCTGCCAGTGTCAAGAGAAACCTGAGATAAGGTCCACATCAGAGAGTTGGTGGGAACTGTTTAATCCGCTTCTCGAAACCAAACCAATACACAACAGGCAGGGATCATGTTTGGCAAAGTGGCCCGCTTTGATGGAGGGATCGTATGGTGTGAGTAGGAAGAATGGGGAATAATGGAGAAACAGAAAGGCGGCTAAATGCCGGTAGTCTTTTACGGAGCTGTGAAAGAAAACATCTGGAGAATAATACAGGGAGTTGTACAGGGTGTGCGCTAATGCTTACTCACATAGTCATTCACACATATAATGTCACAGCAGTATTACGTGTTGTTCTTGTTATGATTGCTTCTTTATCCTGCTGATTTATTCAAGTTTTTGCCTCTGATCACAAAATTTAATTGCTCAGTTACTTAAGTTTTTCATGCGTGCAAATAAATTGCCCAGATTGTGGTTAATGTAAAACAAAATACTTATAGTATTCTCTTATCTCTTATTTTCCAGGACTGATAAAGCTGTAGGTGTGTCAAACACGCCATTAAAATTTACATGAAAGCTTTACATCAAAACTCTATGTTTTTGGTCAGCATCACTTTTGCAGTATGTTAGATAGTATCTTTCACCGGAGTCAGTACAATGTGGCCATAAAGCCGTCGAGTGGAAACATTAACAGCGATATGTCTCAGAAACTAATAAAACCAATTTATGAGTGCACTTAAGGCCCATACACCTACTGGAGCCATTCTATAAAGATGCAGACAGAGATTGCACCAAACTCTCCCCAATTACCAACATTTAAAAGTAATAAATGTGGATCGATAAGTGATAGAGGGAGGTTAATCTCTGACTTATCCAGTTATTTCCAATTTAGACACTCCTTTTCAAACTAAAATTGCAGCATTTACAAGCTTACCATTGATTTGTTTTATTGTTTTCTTCCTACAGGCTAAATGCATTGAGCTGTTTTCGCTGTAGTCCTCCAGAATTAATGTTCTTATCTTTTGTAGTCTTTAAAAAAAGTGTTTAAAAAAAAGAAACTTGTCGATATCTTATTATAAAAGAAATTGCAAGGAGCAAAATACTTTTTGTTACAATTATTCCTTTTATATGCTAATGACTCATTTATAGATATCCCAAAAGAGGAAAGAATTTTAATTACAGGAAACTTAATCGACATTACAGTATTTAGTAAACAACGCTGCTGCTCAAAGGTGCGGAAACAATAGCTGCAGCCCTCTGTGGTCATTCAGCAGTAACATATGTGAAGAGGTCAGTATGCCTAGTTGAGCTCATATGCTTATTTATTTATGGGCTCAGTGTGCCACTGTAGGAATGCTATTAGCACAGGCAGGTATGGATTAGACCCCTTTCTGTCTCACTGTGAAGTTAATCGAGGGAATCCTCCTCCTACACTGGACTGGGACTGTCTCAGTTCTGCGTTCAGACTCAAAGCACTACACTTTCACTTTTAATTTGAGTTGACAATATTTGACTCCAACCTGATGAGACTGCATCCAATAAATCATTTCTCTGTGACTTTTTACACACTCTGTCTGAAATGAGCCCTCCTCATCAACCCCCCATCGCCCCTAATGCAATGCTATTAATATGATATAATAGCTTATTATGGTGCCACTAATTAGATTGTACAGCAGTTAGATTTGTTATCATTCTGCTGTAGCATTAATTGCTTCACAAATGATTTGCTTTTGCATAGCTACATGTAAATGTGCAAGTATTCTATTTTTTTAATTTTTTTTTGTATGTACAGAAACAGTGCAAAAGTTGCAGTATGGAAATTTCCCTATAGTCTATATCAGTTGAACCCTCACAGTTTTCTAGGCCTTATTAGTGCATTATCAAGACAAAAGTCTCATCAGAAAATGCCACTGCTAATGCCTTTGGATGGCATTTAGTTTAAATTCACACATGGCTGATGGAGGATGAACTGCTGTCTGTTTGATACATTTGTTTAAACGTGTTAATTATGTGTAGACTTTTGTCTGTGGCCAATTAATTAAATGCCACAGTAACACTCAGATTAGCCATGCATTTATTCGCTTACAAAATGTATTGTGATGTATGAGAACTTTAGAAAAGGCAATTGATTTACAATTGATGTGCTGTTATTCGCTTGTCATAGCTTATCATTTAGATTATTGCATCAACATTTCTGTTGTCAAAATGTGAGTTGATTATATCTCGGCTCACAGTTTTAATTTTTTTCCTTTCCACCCCCTTGAAAACAACAAAGAAAGCATTACTTTGGTACAGTACATGCTGCTCTCCCCATGGTATTATATTGAGTGTGTTGTGCAAATGTTTTACTTCCACATATCTGGACACAGAATAATTCCTCTCATTCTGTCTTTGTTTTCTCTGTGCCTCTGCTGGTCTTTTAATTGTGAATTTTTCTAGCGTTTTACAGTCCAGTAATGATTTTATAGCAGGCTGTTTTATACCGGGGTCCAAACCACCAGCCTGTGGGAAGATTTAGTGTGTAGACGCTGTTGGGTAGTGAGCTCTAATTGGAAGGTCAGGGGGACGTGTTTCAGAGTAGCAGGAGATCACCTGCCTACTGCAGATTTAAAGGTTATCCAAACCCACCCGCAGACATAAAGATGTAATTCTCTTGTTATTATATTAATTTTCTGAATAGGGAATATTGAATGCTGAACTCATTTAAATTTAAAGATTGGGCTGAAACCTTCTTTAAACGCTCTAAAGATACAAATATGTAAATGTCATTCCATTGTTTGTTTTAAGTTGTATCACCCTGTATACTGTTTGTTGCACAGTCTGATACACACTGTGCTACTTTGAAAAGGTGTGAGTACATATTCTTCTTAGCTATTGTGACACTTGGAAGCTTTTTTTTTCCATTTCGCTCTTAAGAACAGCTGCCTCTGCTTCTGCATGGCATGCCAGGAGTTAACCACAGCCTAGGCTTGGCTAGAAGGCTGAGGCGTCTGTGTGCTTGACACTATGTGTGTGTCTGTGGGGCTCCATTTCTGCATTTCGTGCCACGTTTCGTGTCTATCACCAACCCGTCTCTCACGCTTGCCTGGTCCTGTGTCGTTGATGGGGTTTGGGTGGAGTGAGGAGGGTATAGGGAGGAGGGTGGCCAGTAGATAAGTGATGTCTGGCGTACATTGCTGATGTAGGCGGGGTAATTTGGGCCACATGGTGGGCTTACAAAAAGATATGTCTGGGTGATTCTTGGCACGCGATGTCTACATATACACGTAGCGCACACCTTTGACATTCGGTGACACAGAAAACCAGTAGTTTTCAGCTTCCAGCCTGATTGAGGTGGACATGTGTGAGCTGTATTGTGCACCTGTCTATATCTGTGTCTCTTAATGTGTGTTGTGTTTTAAACTATGACTCTGTGTTTGTGCATCCAAGTGTGGCTCAGTGCTTTTCCACCCACCCTTGGTAGTAATACAGTTATTGACAACAGAAGGCGAGGTGAAGGTTCTGCAGACAAAGAGGCAGAATGTGCTGACCAGAGCATCCAGTGACAAAAGGACTGTGGAGTGTAGGCTGAGGCAAGGGTGCAGAGAAAGTAGATATACCATAAACAGCCTGACTCAAATGAACTAACTTGGCTTGCTGACCAACACTCCTCTTTTTTTTTTTTTTTATCTCATCCCCTCTCCTTCTCTCCGTTTTCTTTTCTCTCCTCTTTTTCAGGGGGCAAAGAGAATTGATTTTTCTCATCCTTTCTTTTTCCCCCTTTCTTTTATTTAATACCCCTCTGCCACTGCCTGCCCCTCTCAGCCCAAATCAATACAGCATCTGCATGTTCACTGGGATAAAATACAAGCACACACTGTAACACTGTCACAGTGGGGGTTGACTATTCTTAAACCAGTGTCCTTTTGTTTGTTCGTCCCTTTACCTGTTTTCTTTGACTATTGTGTTTCTTCTTTATTATATTCACTTTATGTGCCTCTTCTGCTTCCTTGCTGCCTCTTTCTCTGCACAGTGAGGATATAATGCAGAAAGGTGAGAAAGTTAAGAGACTGAGAATGCATTTACAGTTCCCCTCTTGTCCGGTGTGCCTCCTTCTCTTCCACCACCTCCTCGGGTAGGTTTGTAATCAGAGTCTGAATGCATGCATGTGGGTGTGTGTAAGTAATGAGTCATATTGGTTCTCATAGGGTCAGTGAGAGTGAACACGCACAACAGCGCATAACCCTGTGTGGACATGGTCTGTGGGTGTATGTGCATTTCAGGGCTTGCATGTGTGTGAGTAGGCTACACTATATGTACAGAGCTGACTATCTGCATTCCTCTCTGCTTTAACCTTCTTTGTCCCAGTCGAGCTTTGTTCTAAGAGAAACAAACAGGAAAGCACATGCAGGTCCAAACACATAAACGCTTACTAGAAAAGCAGCCAGGACAGGCTGACACTGAGTTGCAAATACACTGACACCACTTCTCCATCCCTGTCTCTTTGCTTCTCTGTCTTTCTGATTGCTGCTCAGCTACTTGACTATATTCAGCGATTTCGAGGAGCAGCATTGAGACCTGTCATGCCCAGTGTGGAGTTCCCATGCTGGGCTTGCTGTTTCCTAGAGCTCCCTCTCTGATGACAAATGACCTGTGTCTCTGGATCAGACACTGGAAGCTGCTGTGGGGGTGGGGTGTGGGATGGTTTAATAGTGTAAAGTGCCCAGTTATATGAACTGAATTTAAAAAAGGTACTTGAAGAAGGCAGTAAAGGAAAAAAAAGAGAAACAGAGACACAGAATGACCTATATCTGTGAGAAATGGGCCCTTTGAGGTGACAAGGACCTCTTTCACCTTTCTGTTTATTGAGTCACCTTTACTTTGTATTGTATATTTTTTACCATGAATTATGTACATAAAACATCTGCATAAATGCCGGTTGAACAGGCATTTAATTACACAAATATTTATCCAGTACCACAAGCGGACAGATACACCCATATCTGTGTACAGTACAAACACATACAACTATTGAACATGTTCATCACAGCACAGTGCTTAGAGAACATTCACAGTAGTCTTGACTAGACTATTGTAATTTCTACAAAAACCCTTGGATATTCATAAAAAAGAATACAATAGGTTCCCATTAGACTTTTGGCTTAAAAAAAACAAAAAACTCTAAAACCGAGTAATTTAGTCCTATTAGAATAACTGCTGATTTGAGATGCTATTATTTCTGTGTAAATGGCCTCTGATTCACCACATGTCACTGGAAGGGGCAGCCCAGGAGGGGCCAGGGTGACTAACAGTTCCTCTTTGTTCGCACCAAGGTTTTCAACAGGCCTTCAAGACCTCCATTTTTTTTTTTTTAAAAAACAGAAATGCTTAATTCATCCCACATGGTCCCCTATTCCCTCTCTCACTTTTCCCCTTTCATTTGATATATTTTCACATTCATGCACACAAATCACAGATTATACCTTCGCGCACTCACAGCTCGAGCTGTCATTTACATGTACAAACACAAAGACATACATTTACTTTGGTACACAAGCAAACACCTTCAGCCCTGGCTCCTGTTTGGCTGTACCTTCCTCAGTCAGTCATTCAATGTTAGATCCTGCTGATTCAGACAGTTGTTACAGCAGCATCAGCACTGAGGGCTACGCCAGACAGACACCATACAAAGCCACGTAGACATTATGGTAGTACATTTTGTATGTGACTAAGACTTCATCAGGGGTTTGGGTTAATGCTGTATTCAACTCTGTGTGCAACTAGAAAGTATGCTGTTTGAACTCTAAGGCCAACCTTGTGAAATAAAATAAAGTGGTATAAAAGAGAAGTCACAGATATGACATCCAGTGTTTGTTGATGAGTGCTCTTGATGTTGTACGCTCACCTGCTCATTTATTGCAATTTGCCCTGCATAAAAGCATAAGCTAAAATGCCAATTTTTGTGACAGATGGGATATGACAGGCATTTCATGACAAAATGTTTTTCATTGATTCCAAAGAAAATGAACCTCCAAAATTAACTTGGTGGAAAAGTGAATTAACCTCAAGCTCAAGGGTTCAGTTCACCCAAATTACAAAGAACACATTTTCTTACTTAACAGTGAGTTGTATCAAGTGATGCAAAAAGTTTTAATTTGAGTTGGTTTTAAATAAACTTTCCTGAAACTTCTACCCTTATGCCAAATAAGGAGGTAAATCTCAATTAATTTGCTTTGCTCACAACACTGAAAAATACCCAAAGAAATACAACAGCAGAAAAAACCCAGCAAAATTCAGTTCACTTGTTTTATGTAGGATGAAACCTTCGCGATGGATATCTAAAAGCTCTGACAAAATGAGAAATACCTTCACTGCTACATACCTCTATTTGTTGTGTCTATATAACTATACTTTACATAGATTGTTTAAAGTGACAGGCTAAAAGCAAAGGTAAGGATTCTTTAAAAATGGTATGGTTTCATCAACCAGACAGCTTAATACAATGTGTATCCACCACAAAAACAAAATGAATGTTTCATGTAACCACTCTTTGCCTTTAAAATTTTTGGTACATGTCTGAAGTTTTTCCATTATACCTGGCAGGTAAGTTGTGCGAAGCATCTAGGAGGACTTACCATAGTTCCTCCGTGCATTTAGGATGTCTCAGTATCTTCTGTCTTTTCATGTAATCCCAGACTGACTCAATGATGTTGAGATCAGGGCTCTGTGGGGGTCAGACCATCTGTTGCAGGACTCCTTGTTCTTTTTGTCACTAAAGATGGCTCTTTATGACTCTGGCTGCATGTTAGGAGTCGTCGTCTTTTTGCTGCAGAATAAATTTGCTACCGATCACGTCTTCTTTCTGGGACTGCATGAAGGATAAAAATGTAAACATCTAAAGTTCCTAAAACATTAGCACACTAATGTATGTCTGCATTTTTACATGTTTAAAGGCCTGTTTGACATGTGTTTGTATGTGCTCGTTTTAGAGGTGAAGGCCACTGGCAGTTATAAAACTGTGTTATTAACTGCCACTTTGGGTCTTTAGCTCCTGCTGTGCCCTCAGGGGTGGGGGGGTGCCCTCCGTAGATTAGACACCATCTGTTGGCTGGCATTTGACAAGTACATTGCCCTCTGGCGCACAAACACACAACTGTACACACAACTGTGGCGCTTATCTACATTTTATACATTATTTACTTGTTTGTTTGCCTCTCATCTTTTCATTCATACATTCACCTTTGTTTTATCACTTTCTTTTTCCGTCATCTTTCCTGATCGGTCTTTTCCTTCCAGTGACTATAATTTTTTTTCTACCATCATTCTCCTGTTTCATTATTCCTTCCTCTTTTTTCCTCTTATTTCACTTTTTTGTTCTCATGCACTTCTCATTTATCCTAAGCTCTAGCTTTCCTTCTTCCTTCTTTCCCGTCCCTTTTGCGTGTCTGGTGGGAGTGTTTGGGTGTGAAACACTGTCATTAAAGAGATGCCCCCTCTCTCCTGCTGGGTGTAATCATCTATGAAAGAGGACAAATTAATGTTACCACAGCTAACACTGTTGGCTTTGTGCATGTGTGTGTGTGTGTGTGTGTGTGTGTGTGTGTGTGTCGCAGTTTGAGTGGCCCAAGATGCCAACATGGCCCACTTTTGTTTCAGCCAGCACTCCCTTCTCAAATACTCACCAAATCCTCCTTCAAGGTCACAGCTACTCGGACGAGACTCATTCTCTCTGCTTGTGTGTGTGCGTGCATACCTCCCATGACTCTTGTGTTCTTGTACCTTTATGAATAGCGCTCATTCTCCACTCAAGCACAGACATTTCTTTTCGAACTGTAGTTTTGAAAATGGTATATAATCCACAGACCAGTTTCACAGGAATTAAATAAATATGTGCTTACTTGTATGTAAAGAAGTACATTTGTGTCAGCAGAGCGTATATATATATATATATATATATATTTATTTTACTGTGTTGCTGTACAAGCTCTATTTTTGTCAGCATTGTTTGTATTTTTCCTTTGTGTGTATGTGTGTGTGTGTGTGTGTGTGTGTCATCTGTGTTTCATCTTGTCTCCTGAGGTTCAATGCTCTCTGGCTATTCTGAAGGTCAGAGATGACACCGTGGGAGAGGGGTCAGTCATCACTGCCACCCCTCCATCTCCCCCCTCTTTCCATCTTTCCATCTCTCCATTTTTCCTTTCATGTATTCTCTCCTCTCTCTTGGTATGTGGACTTTATTAAATTTTCCTCTGGGTGGGTGACGGAGAAGACAGGAGGGGATCAGGGGAGTCATCCCCTCTTTGCTGCTTTCATCTATCTCTCTGCTTTCAGTCCAGCATGGGGACTCTGGTTGTTGGGTCCTTGTGCCTGAAAAGGTAGCCAAGGAACTTCTGCCCTCATTGGGCACTGTGCTTCATGACAGCTCCCTGATTCCATCTGGAGGTCAGAGAGTAGAAAAGAGATTTTAAAAAGCTTTCTCTCTCCTTTCATATATTACAAATGCTGCATCCTCTTTAAAGCCATAAGTCTGACAGAAATGTAAAAAATGTTCTGTACCTTTGTTTTTTTTTTCCTCAGTCTTCCTCAATCAATTTGCAACAGCAAAATAATGTCCAGCCTGGAACTGCTTTGCAAATTCAGTTCGTAAGCTCTTTTAATGACAGAGTCAACACTTCTAGTCCTTCAACAGCAGACACATATTTTAATACAAGACAGGTTAGAGAGAAGAATACATGAGCATTAGAATTTGCATGTATCATACATGCATGTAAAAAACTGTCTTTATTGTGTCTCATTTAAACGTGTATACTTATAGAGTAATATTGGTACTGCATTAGTTTACAAGCTAACAGGATTAAAAGAGTTTTCTGTTTTGGTGCGTATGTGTGTGTATTTACACAAGAGACTGTTGGTGGATTAAAGAGGGTAAGCAGCATGACAGAGTGTGCATTAGAATATTTTATATATATATACATATATATATATGTCAAGAAAATAAGAACAGAAGCATGTCAAGCTCCATTCATTTATAAAAGAAATTTCAACCAGTCTTTGTGCAACACTTTTACTTCTTTATTCATTTACGTTGTTGTATGTTTGGGATGAATCTGATATACAGCAGAAGTACAAAACAAGTATAAAATATTGCTGGTTCTTTGTTGATTCACTTCTTCTGTGGCTGTTTAGTAAAGAAGCGATTCTGCCTTGCCCCCCCCCCCCCCCCCCCCCTTTTTTTCTT
>VUQI01061976.1:17423-48347 GCA_015106735.1 Paratilapia polleni
GTCTCCCCTCCCCCCCCCCCCCCCCCTTTTTTTTTTGCAATAGTATGAATCACACCATAGTCTACCCTCAGGCTTCCTGGCTCATACTGTCTTTGTTACGCCCAGGGAATCAAATGAAGTAATTGATTGCTCCAAATGATACTTTCCATCTTTGCTTGCTGCCTACAGAAGCAGTGCATTAAAGCGTAAGCATGTTTATTTACAGAGATAATTTATCTATTTTCCCTATGGAGAAAATGGGTAAATATCAATACAGTAGACATTCTGACCCATAAAAATGGGAAAAATGTAAAGACAATTAACAAGGTCTCCAGAAGCTCTGCTTATATTCCCCACTGCTCACCCCCACGCTGTGCATGCACAGCGATTCATTTGAGAGGAAAAGATCGTTAGTCAAACATGTAGTATTTATATGTGGACTTTCGTCCACTGTTTTGTATAATGTGTTCTTTATGCAACTGATTGCAAAAAAAGGCCTATCTCTTATTTGCCTAATGTGATCCTGTAGAGGTCACAAGAACAAGAACAAATCTCAGTTCCAGTGTGGAGAATCTGTCACAACAGATAATGTGATTGCAGTTAGTTGGCAGTTTGTTCAAAAAGGATTATGACAGAGAAATTATTGCTTTTACTTCTGTTTTACTTTAAACTCGCCAACAGAGTGGGATTAATAATTTGTGTTAACAAGAGGCATGTCAGCCTCTTTTCATTCATCCTCAAATAGTGCCCTTCTCTGCTTTCACACATCACCCTGCTGATTATACCTGACAGCTCCTCCTTCTCATCGGCAGAGATGACAAAGTGTTTCTACTGCATTCCCAGAGTCTCATTCCTCACCCACGGATGGCCTAGATCACAGTAGGAGCAGATATGAGACCAGGGAGGAGATCTGTCACGACTCCCCTTTGTACCTGGAACTCATTTTTCAGCTCCTGGATAGGCAACTGTGTGACGTCTCTTAGTGGTAAATGTGATTTATCCACTAAGCTGTTGCTTGGTGGTGGCCAACGTGGCTATAGGAGCCGCCAGACTTACAATTAACACTGATTTATCTCCTAGCTCTGCTGTTAGGCTCTGAATCAGCAGTGATTAAAATGAAGATGCTTCTTTTCAAACCTGAGTAGTTTTTTTTAGTGCTAAAGTTGATTGAGAAGACGTTTTGTGCTTTATGTTGTGGAAATAAAGTCTGTTTTGTTCAGAATATGTCATTTAAAATATGCTACGTTTAATACTAATATTCTCTTTTTAAATTTTTATAAAAATGTTTATTATGAGATTTTGTTTTGATTAGTGCACTTTGCCCCTTTTACTCCCCAGTACACCTTATATCCTTGATGGTTTAGTATTAAATGCAATCATGTTCTGTTTGTATCCACACCACTGTATTCCTTTTGTCTGGTGCCATAATGGGAGGAAAAGCTCAGTCACATATTTTAACACAACACTAGGCTACTATAAGACTTTGTGGGTAGCACAGACAGCCATTTAGCAGTACTGTATTAAACAGGATTAGGATGATTCAGTGTAGAAAGGAGGCGCTGGAGATGACAGCTTTAGCCACACGTTTCACGAGGTGTCATTTAATACAGCTCCACTGCTGAGCCAAAATTAATTCACTCATGATGACTTCTGCTCTTTTCATTTTCTTTATTTATATATTTAGCCTTGTTGCATTTTCCCCCCTGTCTTTTTTTGCATTTCATCACAGTGTTAATGGATTTATTTAATTCCAATCTTGAATGTGACAACAATGAGAATACCACCAACTTGCAAGAAAATTAGTCCATTTCATCTTTGTAATTATTGACATGAGGCGTAGGGCGTGGGTTTGAAACACTCACATATGCCCATTACTGGTTTTCTTTGAAGCCTGCAGAAGCTTACTTGGACTGTCAACAGGTTTGCAATAAAAAAAAAAAAAAAACACGGGGTAAAATGGTGATTACATTTATGAGGCGTGCTAAACAATAAAGAAAAAACATGGAGGATGAATTTGGAAGTTTTGCATCATCTCTCCCCAAATATTGCAGCATATAATTTACACAATCTACACTCTCACTAAGACAGAAAATACAATTGATTTACTTCACCCTCCCTACTGGCAAGTTTGCTAAGTAAAAAAGTAATTTTTATGGTCAGGACATAATGAAGAGAAGGTACGACAGCCTGAGATGGATGAAAGGGTTAATACCTTCACTATCTACCTCCAGTATAGCATAGTGAAGAAATGTTGAGATCTAGGTCATGGCTGTGGCTTAGGTCAAGTCCCAAATGTAGAGCCACCACATTCTCTGAGCTCTATTGGTGTATTACATTTGTGACTCCTACAATCTATGGGTGTGCATGAATGTGTGCGTTTTCACACTTCTTCCATATCAACTTATATTTCCACTGTGTGGTGTAGCATGGGGAGCAGTGGTCTCTGAGGGCTCAGGGTTTATGCTTGTGGACAATTGTGTGAGAATGTGTTAATGTATGTATGCATGGGGCGCCGACAGGGCTGTCTCTTGGGGTGGGTTTTAATTCCAAACGGACGTGTGAGGACTGGCAAAGTAAAAAGTGTGTCTATGTGTGGGTGGAGGGCGTCCATAGATGCAGTGTGTAAAATGGTTATTGTAGCGCAATCAGCGTGGTGACCTGAGCTAGAGTTAATATTGAGGAGTTTGACCTTTTCTGTTGGCGGGAGATCAGTAGTGCCCTCCATTCCCTGTGGCTTTATGTTAGCATTCTTTCTACACTGTTGTGCTTCACGGACACACAGACACACACACACACACACGCACGCACGCACGCATATATACTCAAATATGTTTTCTCAAATGCCAGATGCATGGCAAAATCAGTAAAAGACCCACAAAACAGACAATGTTCAGAGGTTCTAGTCATGCATTTGCATCCTTTCAAGCTGCAAATAGATACAAAAAGCTTTTAAAGAACTATCTGTCAAATATCTGCTGTAGATGTAAGCAGAGACAGGCTGGATAGGTCTATAAAGGCTGAGTTGGAAGGCACAAGGAGTCGTTAGTAAGTTTTGAAAATACAGGCTTTATATACCCATAATTCCTAATTCAAGTCAAATGAATGCATTACTTATTTAAATAGTCCCAGGTCTGATGCGGACACTTGGTACAGCCTCGCTGGCATTTGTGGTATTTAGGACGACTGCTTCCCAGGACCCATATTAACCCAATAATAACAATAAGCAATATGTGCGTCAAAACATGTCCAAAAACTAAGAAAACAAAACTGTGTTATTGAATGGAGCTACTGACTTCTTTTGTAGTTGCGTGGCAGCAAGTGCGCTCATCACACCCGCTTAAAAAAACTCACTCACCTTTTGTTCTATTTGCATTTGGGAAATCTGCCCAGTCTTACCTGCCCATGCCCAAGGGAAATAACTACATACTTTACTATGCTATCAGGTTCACTTATCCTTCACTCATACCTACTTTTCTCCACTTTTTTGATTCAGTTATTCTCTGACTCCCTCTGCTTTCATAACATCTCATGCCCTCTCCCTTATTCTCACCTCTTAAATTCTCCCAGTAGTATTAAATTTGTGTTTATCCCTCCAGCCTACCTCCCCCATGTCTTCAGGTCCCCAAGGAGACATCCAAAGCACAGAGCCCCAGGTAGGGAGCCCCAGGCAGGGCTCGTAGCTGCTGTGGGAGCGCTGCCAGGGATTTGCAAGCTCTAGAGACCCTGTAGTATCTGCTAAAGGTCTTCTGTTTCACCACAGAGAGAGGAAGAGGGAACGCAGGTGGAAACAGACTGCAAGACAGAGGAAAAAGAGGAAAGGAATTCAGAGAATAAGTGGTGTTCTTGCATAAATTTTAAGATCATAAAGGGTTTTGTTCTGTTGTAAATCACCACTTTTGAAATGGAAAGGTAAAGGCCCCCAGCATTTATGCCATTAAACCCATCCTACATATGAACCCCTGCCTATCATTTGTCTGACAGAGAGAGAACAATTGGTCGCAGTGGTTTCAGAGACCCTGTCTCAATCTCTGCTTTGTGCAGGGATGATGTCCCACGCTAAGAACAAAGCTGGATAATTAACCCCCTTCAGCAGTTGTGCTAGCATGGCTCATGTGACCTGCTGAACAGAGGCGGCTGGGCACACATATGTGTACACATGGATGTACTGACAAACATAATCATGCTCACACACAGGCATTAAAGCAGCCAGAAACGCGAACAAAAAAGTGTTCCAGGCATGCTTCACTTTCATTGAACTTAAACGGCGTGCCAGTAGATGTAAGCTAATTTCAGTATCTTTGCATACACTGTGGGCTTTCTGAGTGTCTTTCAGTAACTGAGCATATACACCCTGCAATCTATTCTGCTTTGTTATACAGCCTAGGTGCAAACTTTATAGCTGTGATGGACAACATTATAATAGGCATTTTTTTCCCATTGATCTGTGTGAATAGAGTCTTCTTGGTACATAATGACAGAGCACACAACTGAGAGAACAATGAGAAGTGTTAAACTGATTTGTTAGAGCAGAGTATCTGTTGTTGTTAATAATCTCTTCAACTTTCTCTCTTAAATACTGGTGTGTTCTTCATTTTTATCTTTCAGTGCACCGTAAGTAAATAATGATTTGTAAACATTTGCTTTCATGCTTGAAATCTGAAGGTTTTTCTGTTCAGTTACTATTTGACTGTTAATGAGAGAAAGGAAAGAGAAAATCAGATATTAACTACTAGGTATACTGAGGAAAGGGTTCTTATTTGGTAATCTAATTAGTGTTAAAAGCACTCTTTTAAGTGCTTTCAACCTCTTAACTTACAAACACAATTGATTTGTTTGTGTGAAAAATAACAGAACAAAAACTTTTCTAACACGATTTGCTTAAATCTGTTGCCCTGCTCTTAGAGCAACGTCTCTCCCTCCCTCCCTCCCTCTGTTATTGAGCCTGTGCTTAGTGCGGGTCAGTAACATCAGTCATTCTCAGATGGCCCGAGTAGCAATATACTGTATGCTAATTGTTTGCAGCTTAATATGCTACATCAATCAGGACTAATTATGACACTGTTTCAACACTCAGCTTTGTTTCAACAAATGAGTCAGAGTGGGTGAGAGAGGGAGACAGACGGGAAGCAAAGATGGCAAAAGGCTCCATAAGCAGAGCAGAATGCAAATACAAATGCAAGGCATGATGCGCCGTGTTAAAAGAAATAGCGTAATCTACTCTTTGTGTAATTCTTTAAGCCTCAGAGGATGTATGTCACATTGAAACTGAACTTTTGTGTCTTTCCTTCCTACTGCTTTCTTTTTAATTAACATTAAATCCACAACCTTTAGACATTGAGCAGGGGGTCCAATAAGATGCACAAAATGAACACTGCACAAGTATTAAAATTGGCTTAACAAGTACTTTTGTGATCCAAATATGGAAGATAATTTTTAATGGCTGCCGCATTAAATGCCTTTCATGATTGATTACCTCAGGAATTCCTTTTAATGGGTTCCTATCGCACAGTAGAAGCACCTCTAGTTACAATAAATTATTGTCAGGTATTGTGATGTGGTAAGCTTTCAAAATATTATTTCTCCTGTTAGAGAAATGTATACACATACATAATGCCGTGTAGACTCTCTCTCACACACCTTTTAAAACTTCTTGACTGCAGCAGGTGACTCATTGCCAAGTGCCTGGGATGGGGGCTCTTGGCTTGCGAGTCTTTTTAATGGACTCCTAGACAGTCCATTTCTATTGTGTGTGGAGAACAACCCTGGTGAATGCAGCAAATTAATCACATTTGGACTTGGACTGGCTGCCACTTTTCAATATGAGCCCCCTTGCTTAGGTGCAACTACAAGAACTAGAAGGGTCAGACAAGCACAGAATGGAGAGAGAGAAGAACGGGGGATAACTCTTTAGTTTAACTCTCTTTAGCTGAAAGAGGAACAAGACTGTCATTTTGTATTCTTGCTTGGCCTCTTTTATGCTCCTGCTGGCATTCCTCCTGCATTTGTAGTAGTAGGCCCGTGTGTGTCTTTGTGTGTCTGCATGAATGTGTGTGTATTTTGTACATGTAGGGAGACAGAGAGTGTTCTGGATGTTTTGTTGTGGCAAAGGTCAGCTTGTAGTGCCAGCTGGAGAGAAGCCTGTGAGGCCCCCTGGAAAAGAAGATGTGTTTAAAAAAAAAAAGGCAAGAGGATAAATGAAAGGTGAAGAGGAAGATGTTGGTGAAAGTTTAGAGTAGGGTGTATAAAATGATGTAGAGTAGGGTAGCTTACAATTGCAGATTTACTATTTGTGTCATATTTATATGTCACAGCACATAAAAGCAGGTGATGCTTTTAAAAGACAAAAACATTTTTTAGATTTTGTCAGATTGTAACACAAGCTGAGGCAGAATGACGATATGTAATGTGGAAAGGAGGAGGGGTGGTAAAAGGAGATGGAGGGTGGAGAGTTTAATGGGCAAGGGGATGTGAATGCATGGAACAGAGGAAAAAAATAGGCTAAGCAGTGAGAGGAACCCCTTGGCTTGCCATGGCCCCTGTTCAGTATGCATCCCCACTGTTGGGATGATATTGGGGGCAGAAGAAGGCCATTGTTCCTCTCGGATCTTCCTCTCCATTGAAAAGGGAGACGGATGGAAGAAAGGAGGAGAAGAAAGACAGAGACAGAAAGAGAGTTAGGGTGCGGGGCTGACCCATGACCCAGCATGACCTGCAGACACCCGCCACAACTGGGGCTTTTGTCTGAGGATTGAGCTCTCTGTGACCTCCTCCATGTAAAATCGAACCCCCAGAACCCTCTCTCCCCCTCAGAACCACTCGAATGTGACAAGGTCAGGGTGCAAACACTATCAGGGGCCCGGGGCAGTCAAACAGAACTAGGAAGCTGCATACTGCATATTTTTTTGTGTGTGTGAATGTGCATGTGTGTGTATGTGCCTGGAGATGTGTTTATATGCTTGTGGTCATGTAATATAATAAGTAGTGGATTTGAATAGAAGGGCTTGCCTACAATATGAGTGCGGTTTAACTAATCCGCACTTTATGTACGTTTCAACACCCTTTCAGTCTTTTCTGACCTGTCTCTGTGTGTGTAGTCAGTTGGGTTCCAGATTGCTGCAGGGACTCATTTCTTTCAGCATATGAAAACAGCCAAACTAACTTCAAATGTATTTACCCTACATGTGGAAGAAGACTGACAGTGTTTTGTTTTTTCATGACCTACTGCTTGGTGATATCAACCATTATTTATATATATATATATATATATATATATATAAGATAATTAGGCACATACATTCATGCAGTAGTTTGCCTCCTTTATTTCTTCATCCCTCTATACCCCACTTCATTCTCTGTTTAGTCTTTCATCATTGGTATATCATAGTTTATATTCATTGGAGAGCCCTTACACTACTGCAAAATCACAGGAGCCTGACTGTTTCCATGTGTTGGGTTTTATTGCTGGTTTCCTGCCTCACTAATGTGGATTTTATCAGCTAAGCATGTGGATATTGATGTTTGAGAGAAAAGTAACTCTTTTTGGAAATTTCTAACCAAACTCTTTATGACGCAGTTTTAGCAACATGTTCTTGGACACACATGCACACAAGTCCACACACACTCTCCACATTCACACTTCAGAATAATATGCTTTTGGGATAAAATAAATCACCACAAGATCACACATACCCGCCGTCAAATCCTTGGCACAGCATCCACCAATATAAATGAATTTCATAGACCTGGCCAGTGACTAGAAAACATATATTAACATTTTCCTCTATATTTCAAGCTTGTCAAATGAAGGGGAGTAGACAGGATATACAGCTGGTAAAACTTTTTGACTGATGCTTGCTGACTGGAGTGGAGCATTTAAAGCTGTAGCAAGTGGGAGGGAGAGCAGGGAAAAGAGAGTGAGAAGAGCTAAATGTGGAAAACATGATGTTGGCAGAAAAAGCAGGCAGTCGAGCAGTGGGGGATCAAGAAAGGGATGGTTTGACATGGCTCTGTCAAACCAGTGTAATTACTAAACAACCCAAATTACATACCCTCATTTATTTGTACCCTATCATTTACCACTATCCGCATAGCACTCTTTTTACTCCTTCTCTCAGGCCTGTTCATTTGTGCTCCCTTTTTTCCCCTCTGGGTAGCTTATTTCTATTTTTTTTCTTATTTACAGTACTGTGCAAAGGTCTTGAGCCACCCCTTATTTCTTTATATTGTGCTTCTAAGGAGCCAGACTTTCTTGTAATATTTTAAAGTGGTCTTGAGCAATAATTCTCCAGGCTTTCTGAAAGTCTTTCAAAGTTTTTCTTTGGACTTTGGCTGCTTTTTCACTCATTTCTAGTCCAGTCCTTGTACCTGACCAATGCTTTTTTTTGTTTGTTAAGCCACTTAAGACAGACTTGAATTATTCAAGTATAAAAAAAGGCACCTAACTCAAGGGATGAACTCAAGGGATGAACCAGTGTTGTGTCAGACAACTTAGCAAAGAACCAATTTTAAGTCTTTAGGCACTTTGTTACTAGCAACCTGTCACAAAAAACACACGATTTGTTCCCCTTTCTTTAGTTGAATTTATGAAAAATGCCAAAGATTACACAGACATAAAATAGTATTTTTGCACCAACACTGTGATTCCCAAACAGCTAACTTGGCATGTCTGGGTATAGTGACTAGTGTGTCCTTCAAAAAAATTGAGGAAACTGAATAAGTGGAGGACAAAAGAAAAAGTGGCAGGCCTAAAAAATCTATCTACAGAAGATGAACAGTATCAGGTAATTGTAAATATGTACAGAGGAGGTCAAGAGAGAGGTACAACAGTGAGTGTCTACAACCATCTGTAAAACACAGTGGAGCCTCTGTCATGGTTTGTGGCTGCATTTCAGGCAGTGGTGTTGAAGATCTTGTCAAAATTGATGGAATTATGAACACAGAAAAGTACGGTCAGATTTTGATCCACCATCCAATACCATCTGAAAAGCATCTGATTGGCAACGGCTTCAGTTTTCAGCATGACAATGATCCCAAACACACTGCCAATGCAGTAAAAGCATACCTGGAACACTATCAGTCATGGATTGGCCTCCCCAGAGCCCGGACCTCAACATCATTGAAGCAGTGTGGGATCATCTTGACAGAGAATGGAACAAAAGGCAGCCAATATCCAAAGAATGAATGAATGTCCTTCAAGAAGACTACTTAAAGAAATTACAAGAAAGCTTGCCTAAGAGAGGTCAGATTGTGTTGAAGAATAAAGGTGGTCATAACAAATATTGATTTCTAAGCTTGTTAGAATTGTACAATTGCCTTATATACTGTTTGCACGTTTGATGAGGTGTGACTCAAGACTGTTGCATAGTACTGTATGTTCTCGGTTGTTTGCTCTTCTAAGGCCTTCAGTGTTATGTTGCATCCTTTTAAGCTTTGTGGGTGCAATAACATTTTTCTTTAAGTCGTTTTTTCTTGTGAAGGGTAATGCCAATGAAGAAAATCATATACCTGCAAAGATACATCCAAACAGATATGTCTTTGTTTAGGCAACTGTGTGAAAAAGAAGCTTGGCCAAGATCTTTAGCACTAATGACAAAGTGGGCTCCAAATTTAAGAAGGAATTAAGTAAACAAAGACTGGGGTGTAGGCCTTGAATAGCACCCAACATCACTTGTCTGTGCAAAATACACTGAAAAGTGATACTTGGTTAAATTAAAATCACTGTGGGTGTGAGACCTTGTTGTGAGAACATGTGCTTACATTAGTCCCCTGACAGTGAATAAAGCATAATTTCAAACAGCTCAGCCTCTCACATTACCACAAGCACAATACAGACAACCATATGTTTAGAAATCATAAGCTATGCTCAGGGTTAGAGTGACTACTGTGTACATCTGTGGGTTCCTTTGTGAGTATGTACTTGCATATTTGTAAGTGTCTCAGTGTGGATATGTGGCAAAGGGTGCATGTGAGTATTAATCCCTTGTGATTGTCTTGTTGTGATTACAGTCTCACAAGTTTGCTTGGGTTGGCATCAAAAGTGGCACAGGCAGACACCAGACAAGTAGCAAAATCCCTGCCACAGACTGAATACCAGGCTAAAAGGCCTATATCCAGTGTCCTTCTGTCTCACCCACAACACACTTGTAGGTTTCCTGTTTGGCTTATAGTGTGTACCTTTTTGATTGAGCTGAAACCGCTCTTCATGCTGCCGCCCTGTCTTAAGCGTCTCATTCTGTTTGGGAAAGAATGAAGCACTTAGAAACGCCTCCTGTTCCAACACTTTGCGACTGTTTGCACAACTTGAGACCTTGTGGAAAGATCAGACCGTCAGGGCTCTCACTGCAATATCTCTGCTGTGGCAGCACACTGATGATGTCATAAACCTGCTCCAGCCCCTCTAGATCACAGCTGACATTTTCACGGCTGACGGACGTCGAATAGGCCCAGCATCTCACATCAAGGAAGGGATTCCATTACTGCTCTTGTAACTCATAACTCTCTCCCTCACATACACACATTCCTCACACACAAGGAGAGAGAGAGAGACTCTTCCACCTACTCAGAAAATGTAAACTTGAGGTAGAGGACATCCATTGTGCATGTCTGAGTAGGTGTATATTGTTTCCAATGAGGACATTTGGGGTTTTCAGGGTCGAGAAGTGTGTTCTCAGTTGGTCTCTTTGGTGATAATCGCTAGGTGCGGCTGCTGATTTATAGTCCCATCAACGGCCACGGAAACCATCAGCAGAGCGATGCAGATGAGCAGAGAGGTAACGAGATGAAAAACGACAAGAGCAACGAAGAAATGAAAGAGAAGGGGGCTGTGATCAATAGAAGAGAGTGGTGTCCATTTGGATAATGGACACTGGATCATAAGTGGACAGGGTCAGAAGCAGTTTCATTATCCACTCCATCCCTGTCTTGTGGCTCTGTGCATCTGTCTGTGTCCATGCAGGTTTACGCATGGGTGGTTGAGCATCTCTGAATGAGTGGGCATGCTTTTGTCTGTGTGTGTGGGCCTCTTGTACACACTAGTTGGTATAGACAGGTTGTGAGTCAGCTCCATTATCTCACCCATCAGCTCCTTTTTCTCATTTAGTAATGTTAAGTGAATTAGAACTGCAAGAGAAGAGGCTGATTACAACAGCCAGTGTGAGAAGCTGACACACCTTTAAAGAGAGCATTAAGATGGTGTTTATCGAACGTTTTACTAAATAACGACAATAATACACTTGATCCGTGTGTCCGATTTGATTACCTTGCTTGAACCCAAGCAACTTCATCATACACACACAGCATATGCACATTTGCATGTGCTTTCTTTCTCAGAGAATTTCTGAATTCAATTTCTTTTCTTTTTATTTACCATGCACTTATGGGTTGCTCAAGCACACAAACACTGGTGTGTGCTTGATTTGAAGATGCACATGAAGTTTCCAAGTCACCTACAACAACTCAATTTTTTTGCAGCATGCACTCTGCGATCTTACCTTTTGCAGTAATGCTTTGAAGTTCATTTGCATTGTGACTGGCTGGCAGGTCCTCTCAGTTTCCTCCTCTCTCTCTCTCCTTCCTTCTCTTCATCGTTTTCTCTCCCCTTTGTTCCCTCTGCATTCTTTTCTGACTCCTTCTTCTGGTATCTCTCTCTCTCCCCCTCTCTCGCCTTTCCTTTTCAGTCTTTCTATTTGTCTTCCTTCCCTTTGCTGACCTTTTTCAATTCTTCTATTCACTCCCTGCTTTCTTTCCTTTTTTGCCTCTAAGCCGAAAATGGACTTAAATGGATGAGGTCATGGATAGCTGTCAACACGGTGATCATATGGCTGCTACCAGCTCTGCTAACAGCTGAGGATGCACGTCCAATGGCAAATCTGTGTTTCATAATCTCAGGAGACTCACAGGATCAGTAGAAAATTGAGTGATGAATTTGCTATAAAAAAAAAAAAATAATGACAGGTCACTGGGCAGGCATGGACTGGAAGCAGAAATCAAACAATTAGATGCTCTGTATCCAGAATATCCATTTCATAGAGTAAAATAAACAAAAATGTCTTAAAAAAATAAAAATTAATTGATCTCAGATAAAACCTCCCATAGTCTGCTCCATGTCTGGTTATGTGTGTGGTCGCAGTTTTTTTTTTTTTTCCTTATCTGGGTGGCAGAAGTTTTCAACACATGCAGACACATCAGAAAGAATCTGTGAGGAGGTGTTGATTTGATCCAACACCAACACCCTCAGTACACACAGTATTACACACTCTGAGGGAGTGGGATTTTCCCTTCAGTCTAAGAGGAATGTAGTTAAGGGTTTTCAGACACACACAGTATCTCTTGTCTCACATATACCAGGTAGGTAAGATGTTACTACGGAACCCCCTCTGTGTGATTGTGTTTGTATGCATACTGGGCTACTTCACAGCTATTATGTCATTAAAAAAATGTCAACAATGGCAAACTTTTATTTTGAAAATCACAACAGGCAACACATTTTCAACAAGAGTGTTTTTTTTTTGCCTCCATGGACATTCTTTCCTGAAATTAAATACAACACCAAATTCATGACTATCTATAATTAATGAAAACACCATGCAGATTTAAACTCAATACTCAAGTCATACAAACTCAGTCTGTTCTCATTCCCAGGGCATCAAATACTGTCAAAGCTGCTTGTGTTAGATACACACACCATGTCCTTTGGTGTTGGTGCCTTGGTGCATCAGCTGCAGCAGTACTGGACACCGGTGTCAAATGCTCCTGTTTGAAAAAGCAACAAAGTCCATGTAAGGAGGGAGGAGGGGTTGCATTGGCTTAAATCACAAGACTCTCAACCAAGAGATTGTAGTTCATATCCCATTGGGAGCGTTGTTTTCACGCACTTTTTTTTTTAGTTTAGGCACATAAAAGTACTTGTTTAGGTTCAGAAAAGATGGTTTGGGCTACAGAGTGTGTGTGTGTGATAGCTAAGGATCTGACCAGGTGCTCATGTGTGTTTGCTTTGTTGTCTTCTTTTACCCCTGGGTCGTTAGTTAAATCTTTAGCATGCTGCTGGATTAATTCAGGCAGTTCTGATGGCACTGTCAAACATAATAAATAATCTTCTTGACTAAACTGTGAACATAAACGTCAACTTTTATACAGAAGAAGAAGAAGTGGGAGCCATTTCACACCACTTCTCTAACTCTCTAGCTTTGTTAGTTACAACAAACAATGAAAAATCAGACAGTATTTTTCCATGTTGGTTTGTTTGCATCACTGTGTGCATTATATGTGGAGGCAAAAAGAAAGACAGAGCTGTATTGTGAATTTCATGGAAAAATAGCCTGCAGGTATTTAGACAAAATAGCCTTTTCTAATGGCTTTCACACAACATGTGGCCAGAATGATTCCTAGTAAGATGCTGAAAGTCTTTATGTCACCTCTGGGTTCACATAGAGCCGCCTTAGGCTACTGTTGTTTACACAGGGACTGCGTAGGCTGATGGCTAACAGCATGTGTGTGTTTGTGTGTGCAATGTGGATGAGGTGCATCTGCTATATAATGTCCCCCTGTCTTTTAAACACTCCACATATACACCCAGTCTCTCTGTCTAGATGGTTATAAATGGCTGGGTGTGTGGTGCCTGCAAGCTGTCATTAGGAAGCCATTAGGAGCATGCAGGGGAAGGACAAAACAAAACGGAACAGAACAGGGGAGGAAACATGCAGCTGAGATCATCTTGGATCAGCCACTACATCTTTCTCCTTTTCCTCCTTCATCTTCCTCCTTCATCCTCTCACCATGCAGCAGACTTGAGGTGCTTAGCTAATGGCTACCACACCTCCCTTCAACTGCCCCACGCCCCTGGCACTACTGTCAGACAGAAAAGAAAAAAAAATACTGGGAGGAGGGGCTGTAGGTGACAAGAGGGGAGGGCAGTGGAGATGAATGAGGATAGAAATCTGGCAGGGCAACGGGATCCTGATACTGGATAGTGGAGAAAAAGAGGAAAAGCAGGTAAGAAGAACAATGAATTGGGGTCAAGGCAGTATAGGTGGAAAATAGGAATTAAATGAGACCTTCTCATTTCACAACTTCCACTTGTGTGACACAAATCAAGAGATGGGAGAGCAATAAAAAAAAATCAATAGTTTGACTTTCTTCTCCACTTCTTCACGTTGCCCTTCATCTTTCTGCAACATACAAGAGAAAGGAGCTATGTTTCTCCATATTACAGGCTCCCTTTTTTTTTTATCCAAGTTAATCTGTGTTCCTTTTGGCCCTCTGTCCTCTCTCTTGGTTTGCCAAATAGTGGGAGATAAAATAATAGAACAATAAACAGATAAAGCGAATCAGAGTAAAACTGAAAGAGGAAGAAAAGAAGGGAAAGGGGAAGAGAGAGAAAGAGGGGAGTAAATAAAAGCTTGTAAATAGCTGCTTGAAGCGTGGACACATGGTCTCCTAGCAACCAGGACCAGCTATGCACTTTTTCTCTGTTTGATTTCCTTTAAAGGAGTGAAAGAGGAAAATACACTTTGATTAGGGTGCTGCGGTTTTGTTTTCTATAGACAAGTAAAGGCACAGCAAAGATTTAGTATACATCTTAGAAGGCTGTGCTATAGGGGAAATGAGATGAGGGGAAGAGAGGACCGGAAGTGGACAGTATAGGCTGAAGAAAAGAGATTAACAAAGGACAAAAATGGTGAAGTGAAGAAAAGGGTTGGCCTGAAACCAGGACATGAAGACACACCCTGTTATGAGAGAGGAGTTGGACCTGTCTTGGAATGATGTTAGGGCTGAGGCAGAGCAAAGGAATGTGGGCCAAACATTTAACTAGAACAGACATTTTGGAATAAAAATGTGATGAGAAAAGAGTGGAAGCAATGGTGGTGGCAGGAGGAGATTGAGAAGTGTTGTTGATTATCTTTGTGTGATCCAGTCAAGTTCTCATGAAGAAGTTAGGCCACTTGTAGCACACATAGTCTAGTTTAAAAAATGATGTAGCAACAGCGACTTCATCCACTGGTCCGTGCCATTTTGAAGCCTCGACTTATGCATTTTGACCATCGGTATCTTAATTTTTATAAACCAGACATCACGAGCAAGGGGTTGATCTGACTGAGAAACTAAAGGCACAACACATTCACGTGGTTGTTAATCGCACCCTAAAGCATACCCTGCTTTATCATCTACTCCACGTAATTTTTTATTTTATTTTATTATTTTTTTTACAAAATGAACATCATGCTGTATTAAATACTACTTAAAAACTTAATCTCATCAGGAAAATGTTTACTATCAAGTGAGCAGTAGGGTTGTTTTCCTATAGACCTGGACTTGTTTTTGCAATCAGTGGTGTCGCCACCTGCTGACAATTAAATGGATTCCCAAAGAATGCAGGTTTAAGGCACTTCTGCACTGTCTTCACTTTTCAGAGATGGAGGCTATGTCCATCTTTTATGTACAGTTTGTGGTGGCATATAACACTTCCAAGAAAAAGAGATGGATAGGGGGTCAAACTAAGTTAACAGGAAGTTTTTTTTTTCATTTGTTTTTTTTGCCATGTTAAATAAACCATAATGTGTCCAGGAAGTAAAATCAGGAAAAAATTATATGTCTGCAGTTTTGTTTTAGTTGCATGCCTTTGTATGTGCAGTGTTTGCAATGTGTTTTTGGCTTTTGCTACAATAGCACTCTCTGAAATACAAACTGTGGAGATGAGGGAACTCATCTGGGACACCGTGAGCTTAGAGATCAGAGAAAAACCATCTGTATATATGAGTAAGCTTATGTGTAATCGCTTTCTGTGTTTAAGTATTCATCTCATCTGGCATGAGGGAATAGTGCAGATAAGTGGAGGACTGTTTCCTGAAAGAACAATAGATAATAGGATCAGAAATGTACAGTAAACAGCAGTTAATAAACACAGGATGGCTTTTGGATGAATTACAGAGTCTAAAATTACATGGCAAATACAGCTCATTTTAAATAACACTTATCAATGACAGTCAAACCATTGTTTAACAACGGTATGTCATATGTTAGTGAAGATGGTGAGTGCTGTTGGGGTGGAACAGAAGTAGACAGGAAGAGACTGAGTGGGTTCAAAGGGGGAGAGATTAGATTAGATCTCAAAATTGACTTGGTGGTGCCACCCTTGACTTAAGAAAATTAACATACATACAGACAGATGGATCTGAGGAAGCCATATAAATGAAAGACTGGTCCACACACAGAAACCCTCTGATTCTGAGTCAGATTAAGTACCCTGACCTTGTATAAACTCATTCTAGATCAGTGATCATTCTTCACTAACCCTCCTTTCCTAATTAAACACATTCTGTGTATTCATCGTGCCACCACACACACACTGTTGTGGTCAGCCTTGTCATGTGTAGGCATCAAATATATAATTCACACTTGCCAGAGTGACAACATGCTGCTGTGTTGGTGTTTTGGGGGTGGCTACAACAAGCCAAAGACACACACAAAAAAAGCATAAAGATGAGAGCAGGGTGCATTCCTGCGTAATAGCCAGACAGCTCTTATTATTGTTTACTGTAAACAGCCTTATGCCAATCATTCTACATCTCTTTCCCTCTCTGTGCTGTGACTCCAAGACAGCATGTTGCCCTGGGCAATTTTAAAGTTTCTGTTGACTTGCTCTCACATGCAGGGAGATTTGTTGATGCATGCAGGCAGGTCTCACTTGCATTTTCATGAACACAAGAATATAGACAATGTTCTTTTTACTCCTAGGCAAACATCCAATTTTTTTGTACCTGTGTCACAAAGGGATGTTGTTGAAGCTTAAGCAGGAACAGGGAATGACTTATGTTCTGAAGAGCGCCACAGATATCTGCAGTATATGCTGCAATCCTTGCCAGCAGTAAGTCACCTAATCAGTGGCCCCTAGGACATAACAGTCTATCTACCTGTCCTACCATGCAACAAGGTATCAGCCATAAAAAACTGCCCTAGCGTCTCCATTGTGTGCATTTGGATATATTCAAGGTGTTGGTGTGCTGTCTTGGAAGTGTCAGACAGTTTCCTGACAGCCAGACCAAGCATGCAGATGGGCATGGCAAAGAAGGGTTGCATTGTTTGATCAGGTGTAGAGGTGTAAGTGAGCAAGAAAAATAAACCAGGGCTGGAAACGAGAGAATAGAAGACTGTGAGAGAGCAGAGAGACAAATGTGACAGATTTGTCTGTGATGCATGCTGCTCTTCAGCCATGAGGATCCAGCATAATGATGCACCATGATGGCTCAACACAGGGCCCTGTGGCCGCCTGGGGCTGCTCTCACTAGACCTGAGTGAAGGGTGGGGAAACATCCCCGGGCCGTGAGCTGACACGGAGCCAAGATGCAAAGAGGAGCCTTTGTTTATTTATTTCCTCCCATATGTTGTATCCTCTGCAGTGCTACAGTGAGTCAGCTCAATGAGGCATAAGGTGAATGCGCCATCAGTTCTTTGAGGATGGGCGGGCATTTCTGCCTCAGGAGCAGCTTAGTCAAACTTCCAGCATAGAAAGTGTTTCTTTGGAAGAGAATAGAGCTTTTTGGCATTTCACTGTAGGTCAGTGGACTTTACCTGCTGCATGCTGTCTGGAGCTCCACTATGGCTAAATAAAATAAAATAACACAAAAACAACACAAATTACATCTTAACAGGTAATTAATTTGGCAACATGCAGCAATCCTTGTGAAATAAAGCCACACTGTGGTATACCTCAGACATCTTCTATGTAAATGCATGTTTCCTGAGAGGCTGTCTGTGAGAGAATTTGTTTCTCACCGCCACGCGTTCACATGAGTTACAGTCTCCCTGAAAGAGGCAGTCCCCTAATGCACATAACTTGAGAAACTGTAACAATGCCATCTCATTAACAAATGTCCTTCCTTGTGTTTGTTTACACCATATGGAGAGTTTGGAGCCAGAAGGGTAAAAGAAGATTTTTGACTCATTTTACATCCCAAATAGTTTTGACCTTGTCATTGAAGTCAGATTTAAAATCTTACCTCTTTATTTATGTTGGTAGGTTCACTAACCCATTAGCATGTACAGCAAAGAGCACAGAAGGGTTACAAAGGGAGAAAGGTCTGGACACATAAATACTCATGCACCTGGAAGGTGACCATTATCACTGTTTACTTATGCATTGTGCTCAAGGACAAGGGGCAGAGACCTCTCTGTCCATTTGTGTAGCTTTGAAGTTAAATGCATTGCACTAATTTGTTTATCTACTCAAATTTTTATTGTCCACTTATTTTATCACTTTAAAGGGTTGTTCTAAGTATTTTGCATGTGCTGCACAATTATACAAATCATGCTAATTTTACACCCCTACAGATTTTCCAGTGCATTTTTAAAGTTTTTTTTTTTTTTAATGTTTAGGCTATGTCTGACTCGTGCAGCAGCAATAGGGGTTGTTTTGACTTGTCTGTATATGCTCAATTGGAGACTGACATCCAAACTTCTACTTCTAAAGAGCAATTTTCTAATTTTCATTCTAATTTTCATTATCCTCTTCACATCACCCATGTATGTTTTTCTCTGGAATTGATTTTCTGACAACATAGCTCATAAAAGTGTTGCTTTTTTTGGCAGCTGACTCTTGAAACTGGGATGTTCAAGTCTGCAAGAGGATGTGCCTAATTCATCAAGTAACCAATGTGTTTTGTTTAATGTATACAATTTTTTAATGCGTCAACGCAAAGTTTGTTTTCCGTGAGATTTTTGAATTTCACACTCCTCTTTAAAATAGTTGCCTGTCCCTGACATTGCTTTAAATGCAGTTTAGTGTAACATTTCCAATCTAGCCAGGATTTACACTTTAACTGGCAACTGTGACAGTTACGTGCTATGCTGTCTAGTGCACTATATTATTCATGCCAGCCTAATCCCCCCATCACTCTGTCCTTAATGTAAGACAATGCACATCTTGTTTTTCTAAAAAAAATGACCCAGAGACGCAAATTCTATATGCAATAAAGCACTTGTAGTCACAAAAACAAATACAAAGAAGCATCGCAGAGGCAAGAAATTTTTCAATTTACGAGACAGCAAGCTTCACAAACAGTGTAAAGCTTCTGAAGTGTCATCTCTAACAAGAGATGTGGCAATAGAAAATGAATTCCCAATGCCTAATCAAATTAGTCTATGTCCAGACACGACTGAAATACGCACCAGTTTGACACTTGAAAATAAGAAATGGAAAATTGAGGAGTAGATGTGTTGTCATTGTGATACAGACGAGATGGAGTGCAGCCACGTTTTGTCTGCTACTTTCATTTGTGCATATACTGTGTATGTGTGTGAGTGTGTGTGTCCATTCATGAGGGAGAGTGTGCTTATGAGCATGAGCATGAGCATTTACATATGTGTATCTAATGAACACTAATTTCATTTAGAAATCAGTTAGCTGGCTGGTGCAGTCAGGCATCCCATTTCAAAACTCTATCCCCTCTGGTCTCTCTCTCTCTCTCTCTCACACACACACACACACACACACACACACACACACGGTTGCTATCTAGCTATCTAATTATTCTTTTTTTCATTAAATGGGTAAATCAGATTCTAATTACCTAAACTGTCATTCAGTAGCCAGAGAGCTAGAGATTGTGAGCACATATTGGTAAGTCTTACTCTGAGTGTGTGTGTGTGTGTGTGTGTGTGTGTGTGTGTGTGTAGGGTGATGGGTATGTGTCCATGTGTGTATCTGACAGCATATGCTCCCCTCTTTGTCCCTAGGGTGAGGTAGAGGTCTCTGGTAATTACTTTTGTTGGACCAGGAAAGAATGCTGGTAGAGAGCAGGAAGGAAGCCAGCAAGAACCAATCAGGTGCCGGACCTTTGATTAAAGCTTCCTCAGACACATAATAATGAGCGGTTTGGTAGGCAGAGAGCTATTCTCGGAATACATAAGTATTTTAAAAAGCATGTTTATTCAGACAAATAGTGGGCAGTTGTTAACATCCAGAAACTAACTATTAAACATGTACAACAAATCAGGGAAAATTGGAATATACGGCAGTTCGTAAATTGCCAATTTAAAAAATTTCACATGCAAAAATTCTTAAAACATTATCCAGATTCTGTGTTTAAAGGAGCCATCAACAGAAGTAAAGTGGAGAAGAGGGACCATGGCTCCTCTAATTGGCCCTCAAGAGACTCACTGCTGAAGGAGGACACTTTCTTCTCATTCCTGTCCTGCAGCAGTCCCACCCTTACTGTTTTCAGCATCTCAGGATTGGGAACACAGTTTACAAGCATTGACTATTAAGGGCACTGGGTTGCATGCATGTGAGTGTCTTTGAGAGACTATTAGGGGGGTTTGTATGTGTGGGGTTATGTGTGGCAGCATACCCTGTCTGATTGGATGCATCACTCCTGTTTATCCAAGCCCCATTTGAATTAGTTGAATTGATGTAAAACACTTCAAAAATTGCCATCTCTCACAGATAAGATAAACATCAACTCATCAGGAATTCCAGCCACAGGCAAACAAGCCTGCCAAAGTTTCCCATCAGTACACCTCGTCCAGAATGTCAATGTCCCTTACTACTGATTCTGATTCTAATCCTAACCTGGGCCCCTTCGCTCTGGGGTCTTACTAAAGATTTGTTTGGGAGGCTTTTGAAATTTTCAGGACTTTGCATTTGGCTCCTTGTTTTGTGTGTGCCTGTCATTTCAAATGTAGTTGCAATGCAGAAAGAAAGAGAATGAGTACTGTTTCAGTGTGTGCATATGCCCCTGTTTCTTGACGTGGCTTTGAAGTGAAAATTTTTCAAGGTGAAAATACTGACTGCAGAAAAAGCCAGCCATTTAGAATTTTGCCATTTGCAGCCTTTTTTATTTGAACAAACTCCAAATTTGAACAGAGTAGCTTAAAAATTGCCTCTGTCATCGAAAGACCTTTGTGATGCAAAATTAACAATTGTGACTTGACTGGTACCATGGCGATGCCGCAATTTTTAATGCTTTGCTGTCATACAGAATGGAAAAATTTGAATTTGCCCCATCTGCACTAAATTTCTTTCAGTCGGTAACAGTTCTGGCCTTAACACATGAAGTTATAGTCATAGCATCACCTACTGGCAATGGGAAATTAGCCTTATGTGACAAACATAATCCAATTTATTTAATATTTACATGGTGGGGGCTACATATACAGCAACATTTAATTAGTGGATGTTCTGCAATGCCACATAGTAAACACAGAAATTTACTCCTTTGTGCACCATCCAATAGGAAGAAATAACTACACGCTGGAAATAAATCCCCCTGACTGCAGCACGTCCCAGTCTGCAAGGGACCCATCATTGCCACTTACAGCTTTAATGAAACATCAATTCTGTTGTCAACAACAAGAACAACAAAGACACAATGGGGAAAAAAAAGGAAAACCTTCACATTTGAGTTGTGCTTTAAAGTTTGTGCATTTTGTAGATGAGTGGTGAAAATGTTTAAATATAGTTCAGAAACACTATCCTGCTAGTTTGATTTTTAAAATCCTTCCCTTGCTGATATAATTCTGAAAAACTCTTTATTTACATGTAATTCTACACCCTTTGTCTAATTTAGTATGAGTGGACCTACTAGCAAATAAGTTACTGCCAGATTTTCATTGGAGCAGGTCTTTAACAAACTGAAATGACCTAGACCTAGAACAGATTGTGTTCATATAGCAACACCTACACCCAACACACCACAGTATAAACTTCGCTTGATTAGGGGACTTTGTATCTGTGTATTACAGCGATTGGCTATGATTCAACGCCTCAAGGGAAGAGAAGAATTAATAAGAAAAATAAACTTTAGAAAATATTTGATATTTGTTCACTTGTTCAAGCGCCTCTTTAGCTTTAACGCAGATGCGTTAGCATATTTTGTGATGATCTTCCTTTTATAAACACCGTGTGATTGAGAGCTACCCTGTTAAATCACTGTATGCAAAGAATAACAAGAAAACCGCTCCAACTATGAAGTTGCATCTCATATGTCATTTGAATAACAGCGAGATTGTAGCACGCTAATGGAGAATGTGATTATGAGGATATTTTATTTCTCATCTTTAGTTATTATTTGAAAATGTTATTGACATAAAGACAAAAGACACTTTCTCTTTTTCCTGCTCTGTTTATATCTGTGTCGCTCTACTCTCAGTTCAGTGTGGGTGTTCTGATCAAGCCAGCTCACCACATCTGGGCCCTGTTTGAAAGTACACTGTTATTTCGGCAATTAGGCTTAAAAACAAATAGAATACCTTTAGTTTACGCATGCCAATCTCCATATATAAATGCCAACGCAAACACGCACAAACTCTTGGTCACACCTTGTGAACACACGCTGGTCCTGCGCACACATAATGACATAATGACAGTCACTGTTTATGTCTGTCATCCATTTTTCATGGCCAATTAGATGAAATGGAAAGCACATCTCAGTGAAACCTCAGCTAGGGCTCTCAGACTTTACAGGATGATTCTGTGCAATCATGTACAGCAAGCATCCTCATAAACAGTGTGTGGGGACATACATGTGCTTGTGGACATGGGTGTGTGTGTGTGTGTGTGTGTGTCTTTGAGGTGTACAGTAAAGTTTCATCAGTTTTGAATCACACATCAATCACGGCAGATTAGCTGACACCTCTCCTACCCACACTGCTCTACTCCCTGCCTGCCGGCCCTGACTGATAGGTGGGTGCTAGAAAAACAACACACACTCATCCGATAGCAGAAGAAACAGAA
Source organism: Paratilapia polleni (assembly GCA_015106735.1). Taxonomy (NCBI): domain Eukaryota; kingdom Metazoa; phylum Chordata; class Actinopteri; order Cichliformes; family Cichlidae; genus Paratilapia; species Paratilapia polleni. Next base: position 40,129 of record VUQI01061976.1, read on the forward strand.
ATACAAGGTCTGCCTCTCTCTCTCTCCTACATACACACAAAACCTGCACATATTCATTCTTCTCCCTTGCCTATTTCCTTTTTCTCTCTCTTTGTTTTTCTCTCACTAACTCAGTATTTTTTCTGCCCACTCACTGGATCAGTCTGCTTTCATGTATACAATTTTTTTGTGGCTTGTGTGTTTGTATGTGAATGTGTAAATATGGTATTTGCTCTGGTCTTGTTGTGTACATATTTCACTGATTTTCCTGTCTGTCCACGGTGGCTCACTGCCCACTGGACTCGGTATCAGGCTTATCCAGTGTTCAGCACTCAGATCCCTGATGAAGCACTGCCCAGCTGGGGCTGACAGACTGATGGATAGATAAAGGGATGGGTAATAATGTAGGATTTGGGCAGCTATTTTGGCTAGAAAAATACTCCACTATTATATGGATATATTATATATGCATTAGCCTAATCATTCACCTGGCTTTATAACAGATAGGCACATAGATGTTTTTCCTGTAGTTACTGGCAAAGGATTCGTCATCAGTACCATGCACTACAAAATCACACTGCACTGGTTTTGTTAGGTTTATTTATACACGTGGGAGGAGAAAAGGAATGAATATTTATAATGAAGGACAAAAAAAAAGGAAAAACAGGATGATGAAGCATTGTTGACCTGCAAAACGAGAGCATTCAGGTGTCTATAAACATTTTAGCATTCGTACTTCTAAAAAGAGTGTTCTGATTCTCTGAATGCAGATTGTGACCAGAGGTGTGTTTAGGATCTTGGGAGCTTAACACGGCTATAAATATTTGGATTTTCACTTGATAATTGCACAATTTTCAAGTTTATTCATAGGAAAAGGAATATAAGATGAGAGAGACAGTACTAGTCTCTACCAAAAGGTTTCAGTCAGGTGCATAGGCTGGCTTTCACAACATGAATGAAAAAGGAAAAAAAAATCCACGCATATCCTCACCACAATGTGGGGCAGGTGCTGGGCCGAAAACATGTATACGCACAAAAAAGGATTAAGAGCTCGCACACTGCAGAACTCCAATTTTGCCTATTTATTGCATCTCAGTATGTACTAATGTACTAAATAAGTTGGATTATCTTGAAGTAGCACTAAGATGCAATAAATAGGTAAAATTGGAGTTCTGCAGTGTGCAAGCTGTTTTTTTTTTTTTGGCTTTCACAACGTGAAATCGAGCAAATAAAAAGAGGACTTCTTAGTCTTCTTCAGATTTCTTATTTTTCATAGCTGCAGGAGTGAAATCCTAAGAAAATATGAGCTTTAGTGTTGATAAAACTGTCATATGCTGCATTGCACATTGACAATACTTTGTTAAACTTTTGAAAAGCTGGGAAGCAACCCTGGTCTGACAGCTTCTGATTCTACTGTGTGACAAGAGCTCCTTTGGAAGTGTGACAAACTATGTTAACTCTGTGTCTTATTGGTCTGTCTGATATCCTCCTTTTCTTTACCTCTCCAGTAGCTCTTCTTGTACCTGCTGCACTCCTCATCTCCTCTGCTCTTTCTCTTCTCATCTCTCCAGTTCTGGTCATGAAAAGGATGCCGTCAGCGGGGTTTTCACCAGTGTATTGCAGTCTGCTGGGTCTAAGTTGACCCCCTGCCTTCAGCCATTAGCAACGATCATTAAGTTTGCTAATGTATGCTAGCTTTTTAGACTAATGTTACTGTTGACTGTTGACTCAAAAAAGTTAGCAGAACTATAAAGGAGTAGTTTTTCTCAAACTTGGCGAGAAAGAAGAATTAATACTTGTTATGGTAGATTAAATTATTCATCATGTGAACCAGGTTAGCTGTGATTTGGTGCTGTTCTGCTGGTATAGCCTATGCTACTTTCTCTTCTGTCCTCTTGTTAGCAGCAGAGTAAGTAGTAAGAGCCGCACACACACAGTTCCGATGTTCCACCTGTGCCACACATAGTGTGTACACACCGTGTATGCGTTAGAGCAGGTGCGTATAGCTACATTAACAAAGTGGTAATTTTTTTACACGAGTTAAATACAAGGCATGGTGCATAGTTGTGTAGGATTTGGAACTGTTTAAAGGGATATGAAATGAAAGTGAAGTTTCAGGCATTCATTTACCTTCACAGGTGACTTAAAGTGAAATCAAGCCTGTTTTAAAATGTATTTTGTGGTCAGTTTTTCAGCCAATGGACTCTTTCAAATGCATTATCATTAAGCTGAAAAAAAAAAATCACTGGTATTTGGGCTCTTCAGTAAAAACAACTTACACTGTTTGGCCTGTAATAGGCAATGTGAAGACTGATATGAATTCTAGGCATGAGGCCGTCACCGTGTCATCTTAAACATGACCTGTTTTCCCTGCAGCAGTCACACAGGACACAGGAGTGCCAGCGATACGTGTATCGGATGTTTAAAGCATATAATCAAAAGTAATTTTTTTCATTAGAAGTTTTATTATGAGATGACTAATCATCTCTGTAGGAAATAGAATGAAAAACACAAATGAATAAACGTTGATAAATATTAATAATACAATAATGAGAACCACCTGCTAGGCTTTGCTAGGCCCTGTGGTGGAAAACAGGCCAATCCGATTGTAATAACACAGCGCAGTATGTTGTCTTCAGTAGCCTGACTCATATTCTTTTGGGAAAATATGTGCCTACACACACATATACCTGCAGGATGTTCATGCTATTGTGTCTGACTTGGTTCACCAGACCAGTAATATCAGCCTATGGGACCAGCTAAAATTTGCAGACCACACAGTGTGAGGATATGTGTCAGCACTGTATTTCTGTGTGTGTGTTTGTGCATTTTTGTGAGACTACACCTTGCCTTTTCTTGTTTAATGGAGTGTGAAGGGATTATGCTGATTCAGTTCATAACTGGGGCACAGTGACACAGTCATTACACAGGTGAGTGTGAGTGTGTGTTCTTATGTCTGTGTGCGTCCTTGCACGGCTGTTTTCCACACACAGCCAGGTGAATGGAGATGGTGGAGCAGTGTAAACGTCCCAGTCCTTTTGTCCTCTGTGCCAAAGGCAAACATAGCAGAGAGCTTTCACTAATCCCTTCCTCTAGCCTTATCTAAACTGCACCTGAGAGCAAAGGGGAGGTGGGAAAGAAAGGAGGTGAGAAGAACGATGAAAGAGGTGTGAACGGAGAATGAAGGAGTTATGAGAAAATTCATAATTGAAGAATGTGTACAGGAAAGATGGAAGGAAGAGAGAAATGACTTGCTGGCAAAGATTAGAGATTTAAGAGGTGTGAAGATGAGAAACACACAATGGAAGAGAGCTTGCAAAATAACAGAGGAACAGAGTGAAAGAAGAACTACTGAAAACATAACAATAGTTTCAGTGTGTGATATGTGCGATGAAAACCTGTGATTTTAAGTCCATCCTAAAGCTAATTTAGAAAGCAGTGCACCTCACTGATCTCATCACACCTACGGATAGCCTATTGTTGAAGCAGTCAGTCAAAAGCAAAATGACATGGAAGTTGGCTTTTACCATCAAGTCCAACTAATGTGGCAAAAATGGTTGAATATACTATGTGTGGTATATCTTGAGCTTCATGTTGACAATCAAATACATATTTTTTGGGTGAGCTTGAGTTAAAGCTCTGAAAATCTTTTTCTTAAATATTTATCTATTAAATGAATTATATACAAGTAATAGCAAGCGAATAAAAAAAATTTACAAACAAATGTCAGGTAGAATTTATTAAGCACTTAAAGTGGACTTATGCTTACTGTTATGCTCTGTCATACATACTGTTACAATGGTGAATGCTCACATTAAACATGTTCACAATTCCAAATAGTGAGGGTAGTATATGCGCGAGTAATCCCTATGAGCTAAAAGCTCAGGTTTCAGACAGTTTATTTTTCTATTTTTGCATACGTATGATGTCAGAGGGGATATTGGTAATATGGTCATCTCAGGCACATGGCTCTGGATTTGAGCACAGTACCACCCACCTGCTGTTCAAACCTTCTGTCTGTGAGTGTCAGCCAATCAGAACAAAGATGGATTAAATGGAGGGTGGCCTTAAAAGGAAAGGAGAAAACAATTTGTGTCAGACACATGATGAACAGAGGGGATGCACAAAAGTACAGTTTAAAAAAAAAAAAGAAGATAGAAGGCTTATTTTGAACTTTGCATCATGCGATGTAACTTTAGAACAATCCAAGAATAAAAATAATACAGAAGGCTGGAAATCAGCATAATAGCGCCCCCTTTAACATGCAAAAACAGGTTTTATTCCTGTAAATCAACCAAATACAAAAATGTCAATCAGCAAGTAGAGCAAGGTAACCAAAGAAAACTGGGTAAACATGACCGGATTTCTTATCAATTTCGTAACCACTTAAGCGCTACATTTTCTGTCACTTGAAAGATGCTATGATTTGGGATTTTGTCAGATAAACAACAGGGGGTTTGGTGTAGAAATCTCTGACAACACTATTGATATGTTCAGCCTGATCTTAATGACTATTTAAGGCTGTTCTGGAGTTTCATGTTGTATTACTTGCCTCTTGTCACAGAGAAAACAAGCTAATGGATTATCACATTGCATTTGTGAGGCTGCTCAAGGCTAAAGAGGAGAAGAGGATAGATAGAATGGCAGAAAAGCATGAGGTTAGATCGATGACGCAGATGGTTGTGCTGGAAAAGGACAAAAAAAAAAATATGTCTCCCTTGCTGTCCTTTCTCTGCTTTCACCACTGTCATCTTCTTTCACTCATCCCTGTGTACACGTGGGTTCACTCAGAGTTGAATGCCAGTTGCAAGTGTCGAAAACAGGAGCTGGATCATGGGCATTTTGCACAGGTCAACACCTTGACACGCCAGATACACCATGTAGAAGACATGCCAGTTCTTACACACAATGGAAATGTTTTTATGGAATCCAACAAAGACAGTACCAGCTGTCTGTTGATCTTCTCTCAGTGACCTCACATCACTAATTGCATAACCATACTTTTTGCCTCCAGCATGGCTTAAATGTATTAAAAATGCCCATGAATGGTGTGTGAAAGTTGTAAAACAATGTTTTTTTATTCTGCCCTGGGTCTATATGACAGTATACCTCCAATATCAATATCCCTCATGTGCCAGCCTTTGTCTTGAACTAATCTTTTAGTCTACTGGCACAAAGTACCTGTGTCAAAAATCTAAAATATTTTCCGCAAACAGGACTTGGCTTCAGACAAAACATATTAGGTGCTCAGCTGAAGACATATCACAGTCTCCTATGTGCATGCATTTACTGTTTTCATTTTCTTTTTGTGTGCATGCATGTGTGTATGTGTGTGCATGCGTGCGTGTGCGCATGCATGATGAAGTGCCAGGCAATGAGTTGATTGGCCATATGTCTGCACAAATGAGCTCTTTATTTAATAAGGCTGGTGATCTAAATTGTCATTACTGTCAACATTTAACTGTGGTCCTCCCTACCAGATGGTATTTGGTTATATATCATAGTGATGAGCTCTTTCAGATTACTCATTACATGATAAAGCCATCTGAGATTAGAAAATGCCCTGACTTTCAGTTGGATTATCTTGAAGTGCTCTTTAGATTTTAGTTTCCCCTTGAATTACTCTTGAATCCATATTCAAATATCATTGAAATTTTACAGTTTGTCCTACATTATAGTAATGGCGTCACGTTCAACTTGCTTTGTGTAAAGCTTAGTCTTTATAATAGTTATATCACATGCCATTGTGCATTTTAAGCTTCACTTTACATTAGGCTATAAACACAACAATAAATTGGATCACAACTTTGTGTTTGTGTTTTGAAGTAGGTTTCATGATGACAGTGGAGTTGGAAAGGAGATATGTGTATTCAGACTGACGGTCCAAAACACCCATTTTGTGTTTTTGTGCAACTTAATGTAGCTTTACCAGAAACTATTTTCTTTTAATATATAAGGGGCAGATATCTGTAGACAGAGGTTTTACACTCCAAAAGCCCAACAAATTAATCCTTTGTGCATGCATTACGTGCCTGAATATATCAATACATGGCAAAGGATAGTGTCTACTAAACCACAACACTTCAGATGTGCTTTGGTTGTTGGGGTCTTTTACTTCTTGTAATCTTAATTCAGCTTCATCATTTTCTCTCAACATTATTTCATTATTTGTGGATTAGGGTTTAATATTTTTCCTGAAAATTAGACATTTTAAACCCCAGGAACTGAAGCCAGTTTCCCTGGGAATACCGGGAAATAAACCTGTTCACATGTGTTCACAACGTGACCATTTGTGTATCATTCTGATCATTGTTAAGACAAAAAGCACAATTTATGTTCATCAACATTAGTATGAATATAAGATACGTTCACATCCAGCATGCTGTGTGAGCATAAGTAAGTATTTTGGCCGATCTGCTGGCACGAGGCTGTGAGCGCAAAGTAGCCTACTGTCATAACAAATCAATAATCACTCACTCAGAGTTAGCAGCGCCTTTATGAGGACATGGTAGGCTTATATATTTCTCTTTGTTTTACAAGAGTAGTGAATTTTTATTACAAAAATGGCCCATGGTCATACAAAAATGTACAGTGGTGTTACCGAAATATGCCTATAATATACAAGTCAGACGGGCCAGGCATAAATAAAACAGATACTGAATTGCCCTAATTAAAAAAAAAAAAGGGGTGGCATGGTTAGCACCATCGTCCTCAGCAACAAGGTCCTGGGTTCGAATCCACCATCTGCGTGGAGTTTGCATGTTCTCCCTGTGTCTGCGTGGGTTCTCTCCAGGTACTCCAGCTTCCTCCCACAGTCCAAAGACATGCACGGGTTTAGGTTAATTGGTGATTCTAAATTGCCCGTAGGTGTGAATGGTTGTCTGTCTCTCTGTGTTAGCCCTACGACAGACTGGCGACCTGTCCAGGGTGTACCCTGCCTTTACCTTTACTTGTATATGCCAGATACAGATGCTGCACCAATCAATGCACGTTCAGGGTAGATCAGTGCAAAACTGACCTACCTACCATGGTTATTAGAACTGAAGCTATAATAACTATGAAAAGTTTCCTCTGGTCCGAAAGTGCCATGATATTAGCACTATACACTCAGGATATATCACTTAATCAAAATACTTTTAATGACTGTAGCCCTGTGATGGACTGGCAACCTGTCCAGGGTGTACCCTGACTATCACCTAATGACAGCTGGGATGGCCTCCAGCCACCCCGCAACCCCGAATTGGATAAGCAGTTATGAAACTGTATGGATTGATGGATGGAACGAACCAGTAATTGCTGTTTCTACGCACTGCATTTAAGTAAATTTAGTTATTAAGTTATACTTCACGTTAAATGGAACCAGCTCCACAAGGAAGCAAATGTCTTGATCCAGGCATTTACAGTCCCCCCCCCCCCTCATTGGAGGACCTTTCATATTACCCAGCATAATTTTCATCATAATGTTGGCTGGCAGCAAGTTCAACTGCTGACAATACAAGACCACTGCTGAAAATGTCAGGTGTGGTTTGTTAATGACTGGGTTGTTCAAGATGAGGTCAGTATCATGGGAAGGCTATTAAACAGGAGCACATCTGTCAGCAAAGTCTAACATTTCCTTGAACAAGACAAGAAAATTAGTGGACATTAAGGCTAAAATAAACTTTGTCAGTGATCTATATGAATTATAAGAGTGGTAGAATAGCAGGAGGATGAATAGTCTGATATAATGACGGGCAGAAACTGGGATGGAGTGGCAAGTAAAGGTGGTTTTTGAGGAGGCGAGAGGAACATTGTAAGAGAAACAAAAAGACACAGAAATACAGCTCTGGAAAAAATTAAGAGACCACTGCAAATTCTCTGATTTTGCTATTTATAGGTATATGTTTGAGTAAAATGAACATTTTTTGTTTTATTCTATAAACTACTGACAACATAACTCCCAAATTCCAAATACAAATATTTTCATTTAGAGCATTTATTTGCAGAAATGAAAAATGGTCAAAATACCAAAAAAGGTCCAGTGTTTTCAGACGTCAAAAAATAATACAAAAAAAACAAGTTCATATTCATTTTTAAACAACACATTACAAATGTTTTAACTTAGGAAGTGTTCAGAAATCAATATTTGGTGGAATAACCCTGATTTGCAATCACAGCTTTCATGCGTCTTGGCATGCTCTCCACCAGTCTTTCACATTGCTGTTGGGTGACTTTATGCCATTCCTGGTGCAAGAATTCAA
>VUQI01061977.1:0-10961 GCA_015106735.1 Paratilapia polleni
ATGATAATTTAAAAAAAAAAAAAAAAAAAGCAAAAAGCATTGGAGAGTGAAAACTGCACTGGCTTCTTTTTACATGATTCATTCATCAGCACAACTGATAGATTTCAGTATGGCTGTCAGCAAGCTGAAGGCATAAATTCAAACCTGTCAAAGAGAACCTTGAAAAGACTTGTGAATATGAAAACAGTGGAAACCAACAGGTACAGTAAAAAGGGGAAGAGAATGTATTTAGTCTGGCATAACACAACTCGAACTAATTCTGAAGCAATGCAGTTTTCTCTGTTTTCCTGTTGAGCAGCAAGAAAATGTGTTCAGCTATAAATTTCACAGCTAGTGTATTGAATTTCTGCATTCTGTATCACAGATGAAACGGCTTTCTGCAGACACCGGCAGAACCTGGAAGGAGATTATGACCTTCACAATGTAGTTTTTGGGCAAAAGCTATGGGGGGAAAAATTACCGTCATATTCCTGTTTTCACTGTGATCTATAACCAGAATATGGAGTCCAGTTGTGTGACAGTAAAAGTATTTGACTGTGCTTTTTGAGCACATAATTTTTATTTTATAGTAGTTCTATAAGGGTGGCTACTGCATTAAGCAGATCATATTCCTGGTAAAATATTCAGGCTTAGGGGTGCATTCACACCATCTTGTGTCATTATAAAGACAAGAAGCTGTCACAGTAATCACCCTGAACATTTTTCCGTTGGCCACTGTCATGTCTCATTGCATAGTGAAATAAAAATGCAATGTTTGTGTGCATGTGTGTGAGCAGTTTGCAGTTTTGCAAAAACAGATAAGAGGTCGAGCGTCCCTCAAATGCGTTGTTGACCTTGTTAAGCTTTTTGCTCTGTTCTCTCTCTCTGACTCTGTCTCTGTCCGTTTGTCTCTCTCTCTCTCTCTCTCCCTCTGCTCCACCACTCTGATGCAAAATGAGTATGACAGTTTCCACTGGGTGTTTTCCTCTAGTGGACACTGTGTCCTAACCCCAGAAGGTCCACAGATTTACACTTGTAATAGCTGTCTCCTGCCCCGTCCATGAGTTATCTGCATTTTTCATCTGACTCTTGACTCGTTCTCAGTAGTTTGGTAGTTTCTTACAAAGTACACCCATTAGCTCCTTTGTTTGGATTGCTGTGCACAGCTTGGGAGGTTGGGATTTCTGTTTAACAAGTGTTTATTTGTGCTCACTGAGGAGTCCAGCTAGGAAAACAGAAGGCACTGTGCACGCCTCCTGGGAGAAGAAGAGCTTGCCAGACACAAGAATCACAAATCAGTGATGGAGGGGGGATATGTTGATGTTGTAGAGTTTTTTAGGCTGTTGCTCTAGGCCAGTGATGGTGTAGATTTTGCTCAGAAAATAAACTAGTGAAAGTGCTAAAGATCACAGAGACCCTACTGTGTTATTCCTCACTTGCTACAGTACAACAACATTACTATTTATTGAGTCTACACAGCATCACAGGCAAGATAACTGTAACTTTAACTGTACTTTAACTGATATTTTTGAAAAGTGAATCACCAGTCCTGTTTTTATGGCAATGTTGATATCAATGTTAGTCTCTTGGCTAGTCCACCGCTTTGGTCCAGACTAACCGTGGGAATACACTGGAAGCAGCTGCATGGGTCACAGGAGCTAATCGTGCCCACTCAAGATAATGACTGCATTTCTACCATATGTGCCCCAACACATTTCAGAAGCTTCTTGTCTCTCAAAATAGCTTTCAGTCTAGTTTTTTATTGGAGCCACATCGAAGTTGCGGAGAGCAGAAAGTCAAACACAGGAACAGCATAGAGAACAGCATAGAGAATCCGGTCAATCTTCAAAATAAAAGTCCCTTTGCAGACTAAATGCTCCCGGTGTGAATTGAATATCCTTAAAGGACAGAACAAAACCTTGTTGGAGACACAGTGTCAAAGACACACAGCCAGTGCATTCCCTGCGTAAAATATCTTAAACATTATTAGATGAGACCCTGTGACAGACTGGCGACCTGTCCAGGGTGTACCCAGCCTCTCGCTGGACAGCTGGGATAGGCTCCAGCGAGAGCCTATCCCAGTGACATCAGTGTTCCTGATGTCATGATGTTACAGGGCACTCACACAGAGGCGCTGCGTGCTTCGACAGCGAGGCTTGTCATTAATAAATAAGACTTGCGTTGCTGCGGCAGAAAGAAGACGACGAGGTCATTTCATGACACAAATCAGTCTTGCAGATTTAAAACACACTTTACCTGAAGCATAGCAAGCAAACGTGCAAATTGTTCTGGTAATGCAGGGACATTGCTGTGACTTAAAAAGTGCCAGTTTATGTATATTTGTTCTCTAAATAGTGTCGAAAACGTTAGCTAACATAGGCTAAATCACTAGAGATTATTAGCTAATTTTAACTTTCTGAGCCATTAATCTGCAGGCATATTATTAGTTGTGTCACAGTCCTGCACTGGTTTGCTTTGTTTTTGGAGTCTCTAACTCTCTAAGAGATCAGGAGGAGCTGACGGAGGTTTCTCCGCCCTTTGGGTGAAGCAACCACCTGCTTCTCATCAGCCTCGTTAGCAGCCTGCATTTAAGGACCAGCCCAGACATCCAGTCTCTGCCAGATTGTCTGTCTCCTTTGTGTAGTAATCAGGCTCACCTATGTTTCTCCTGCGAATCAGTTGCTTCTCTGTGCTCACCCAATTGTCTCCCTGTTTCCAGTTCCGGATCCCTTGGCTGAAGTGTGGACTACTCACCAGAACCTCTTACCTGTTTCTGTCGTGCTGACCTGTTTCTCCTGTGGACTATCAGTGGATCACTTACCTCTGCAACCAACCTTCCTGCTCACCCTCCGTCGCTCTCAGCTCCCTTGGAAAAGCAAACCAGCGGCCTCCTTCTCAGGACTCTGTACTCGGCTCCCCAAAGTCACCTTCCCCGTGATCCGCCCGGCTTCCCAGAGTTGTCTCAGAACCACCATTCATAGTTTCCACTCATTTTTGTCAATAAAAACTGTTAAGCTTGGAAAATCAGTCTCTTTGAGTTGTGCATTTAAATCCGCCATTTGCTATCGGCCCACGCGGCCCTTGGCAAGTTACCAGCCAAGGAGCTGATGTACTTCATTGTTTTAATTTGTTAAAGTTTCCTATTCTGGTTAAATTGGGCTCCTTTGTTTACAGTACATATATTGACTATGAATTGACGTACAGAAAAAAACGCTGAATTATTGGAAATGTTTTTTGTTTGTTTTTTTCCCCATAGAAATATATATCTGTTTTTAAAAAAAAAAAAAAAAAAAGCTCCAGATCCAGGTAAGAGCAAACTCAATGGCCCGCCCATATTCCATTAGGATATTGTTATAAAGTGATATGAGTCAATTTATGCCTTTTATTGGGTTGTACACTCTGTTTCACTGTTATATTCAAATTTTGGGTGACAGCACAAAGATTGAGAGAGGAGGATAGAGAGGGCGAGAAGGAGAGAGAGTGGATGAAGACAGCAAAAAGAAACAGGTAAGAGTGGACAGGTAGTTAAAGTCAACACTAAAGTTATAAAGCCAAGGTAACTTTTGTTTTGCCAACATTCATTGATGATGATTTCACATAACTGAGCAGCTTGTTATACTGTTATCAAATGTGGATCCCCAACCTGCCGTTTGTGTGTGATTGTCAGTGCAAAGAAGGAGCGAAGAAGATGGAGAGAGAAGGGACAGAGAGACTGTAACAGAGCAGGAAGAACAAGGTGAGCAAATGGGCAGATACAGAAGTTATGTGGAAAAACAATAACAGTTTAACCAAAAAAACACAAAACAATTTTACATGCATTTCATGCTTTTGAGTGTGTTCCAGTCGCACACTTTAAAAATGTCAGTAGACGTTCTAAATAGAACATATTCATTGATGAGTGGTAGCATTTAACAGGATTTGTGTCACTCTTAATATGGCTTGAACAGGAAGACTGCCACTACATTGAACTGACACACTACAAATCTATTCTCAACTCTTAGGGCACATGATGCCTTGTGTTGAGTCTGCACAATAAAAGGAGGGTTTGGATGAATTAAAAAACTTTAATGAAAAGGCAGCTCTCTGACCAGTTTCTTGTTCAGGTGTATGGAGTAGCAGTGTGATTTATTTTATTTTATTTTTTTTTTAATGTCTGTACTGAATAATGCTACTTTAATTGCTTGATGATTTGGTGGACTGCCTATGTGGTTAAGAGACTGAAACAATTTGTTCTTTAACTTACTTTTGAAAATTCTGGTCAACATGATTGAGCCTTTGCCTCAGGTTTGATAACTAAACAACCCACCCTAAAACCGGTGTATTATATTGAAATCTGTGATTATTCATTCTGAATTATTCTTAGACACTACAATAGGTCATCCAGCTAATTAGGCTGCTTTTGAAAGTAACACTGTAATGTGTACCCAATTGAAACTGAGGTTTGTAAAGATGAAAAGGGCTGAATACATTTGCAAGCAGCATGTCCATTAATATTAACTGTATGAATGACATTATGATACCCCCCCCCAAAGGCTTGATCCTAGAATCGCCCCTGAATCTGCCACAGACATGCTCTCCTCCCAATAAATTGCAATGACTTTGGTCATACTAAAACTTTTCACCATGCACTGCCAGCATTTTAGTTTGTCCAGTACTAGGGTTTATGATTAATAACATGCAAAAGTATGATGTCAGCACATTAATGTGTTAAATTAGAGCGGTGAATATGCTAAAAGTCATAATTCTTTGGGCAACAATTTGCAATAACTATCAGTAATAAACAGTTAATTGATAGTTAATTAAACAGTAGCTATTAGTTTATTTTCTTTACTGTTAACAAAGAAATAATAATAGTGTTTACCAGTTGGTTAATAATTGGTTTGTAAGCAACTGTTTGGCTGGTTATTGTGAAGCTGCAAGAGATGTTTATAAAACATTATAAATGATTAGTAAATACTGTGTAGTGCATCTATGAATATTAGTTGGACTGATTACTGTGAAGTTGTAGCAACTGATATTTGTGATACCTGTAAAAAGAGTAGTAAAAAGGGTGGGGTGGTGTTGCAGTAAATCACAAGATTGTTAACCTGGAGATGTCGTGGTCATGGGGTTTTTGATGGTTGAGTTTTGGGTTTTCTGTATTTTCCTTTGTTCCCTTTTAGGTGGGCCTTGTTTATGTGTGGGTTTGGGTCTTGTTTTTATTTATTGTGAGTGTTGTTTTCCAGCCGCACTTAGTTTCCTGTTTAGTTTGATAGTCTTTTCCTTGGGTTTGTTTACTTCCTCTCGGAGTCTCGTTATTGTCACCTGCGCTCTTCCCTCAGCTGTATCCTGTTCCCTGATTACCCTCACGTTAGTATTTAATTTCAGTTCACTTTCTGGTCGGCGTCGGTTCGTACTGTTTGGATCCCGCTGATGTCAGTCATCGCTGTTTGAGTTCGCTCTGGTCACCTCTCCTAGTTCCCCGCTACTGGTTCGCATTGCTCAGCCTTCTCCATTTAGTTTTCTGCCCAGCCTCGTCGCTTTGCTGTAAGTGTCTGTTTGTTCCAGTTCCGTGTCTAGCTTTATTTTCTCTGTGTGTTCTGCACAAACTTTGAACTGTATAGCCCCCAGAGTGTGTCTAAGCTCTAGCCAGTCTGTACTTTACTCCGGGGTTAATTTATGGTCCCCGGGCAGCTCTGTGCTTTTGGTAATCCTTTGCTTCAGGGCTGTACTGTATAGTCCCCACGAGTTCTGTATTTCTAGTTTGCCTGTTCATCCCGTAGTTCCTGCTAATCCGTTTCTCCCGGGTAGTACTGTAGAGTCCCCGGGAGTTCTGTATGTTAGTGTGTCTGTCTCCCCGTTAGCCCCTGAGTCCCTGCCTTCTGTGTTCCCTTAGCCCTGGGTTGAGTAATGTTCTGTTTATCCCATTAAGCTGTCACACTTTTAGTTTGTTTTCCCCCTCTGTCATCATTGTTGTTTTATGGTTAGTTTTCTGTGTCGCCGCCCGCCTTATTATTATGTTCATTTTTGTATTACTTACCTCTGTTTTAATAAAGAATTGAGTTAGGTTATCTGTTTGGCTGTGGTCTGCATTTTGGGTCCTCTTTCCCAGTAAACCCCTAATCATGACAGGAGACCACAGTTTATGTTTTGTTTCTGTTTCAGCACTGTTTTTACTTTTTCCATTCTTTTCCTTTGTTTAACACTTTGGTTAGGTTTAGCAAAAGATTGACGTTTAGTGACAAAGCACCAACTGTATAGCTTTGATTACATGGCAGAAACCGTCATTACAAAACAACAGCAACATTTGGTAATCATTAAAATAAACATGAAATATATTATCGTGTATAAAATGTTATGCATTTTATATTATTGTGTATTATTTTGTTATTGATATTGTAAGAATGTAATTATCTCCTATCAGCTATAATACAATACATAAAATATTATGTAATAAAATTATTATTTTTGGCATAATTAAAGAAAATATAACATTAATAATGATTAGCAAACATTATCAAATTAACTATTTAGTAAAGCTTCATAAAGTATCATTTTACATTTTATTAGTGATTAGTGAACATTGATGAATATATAAAATATAATGATATCATGATAATACAGTCTTTAGCAGATGTGATTACTGCATTGCTTCTTAAAATTATTGATCCATGAAATACCGTGTGATTTCAAAGGTCACCCTTCTCTAACGTGCCTGATACTGGATTGTATGGATGAATTTTGATATAGATAAACAAAAAAAACATATAATAACACCCGTGGTATTTTTATACCTCCACATTTTCAACATCCCTGGCCAGAGGCCTTATATTTTTGGCTTAGCTACCCATGCCATTTCTGTGAATACACTATCTCGGGAATGATATTCAGGAAGGGAATTTCTCTAAATTAGGTCATCTTTGGGTAGAAGTGAGCATTTGTGTGTTTGAAGTTGGTGACCAAAGTTAAGGTAACAGCGACCTCATAAAACATATTTTTTGTCATTACTCATGGGTTCATATGCTAGTTATGACAAATCTCCAATAGGATAAAGTAATGAGGTGATAATATTTATACCCAAAAGGTCAAATGTCTGCACTAAAATGAATATAAACTGCAACTTCACTGGTTAGATGAGGAGTATAACTCATGAAGATTAAGGCATACAAAAATGCTAATTCCCCAGCACTTTTTGTGCTGGAAGACCCAGTGATCTCCGACAGATAGCTAGAGTAGTGCTGCATCATGTACACGTACCATGCCTCACACTCCTCATGTAATATACCAAACACACCCTCCCGGTGTTGGAGGTTTATTTAATCCTCTGAAGTCATATTCGACCCTAACCCTAACTCTTTGCCATCAGAATGTGTGATTTTTGTTCTTTTTAAATATTGTTCTCCCATGTCTTGTCAATCAGAGAGCAAAGAAAGTAATCATTCTAAAAAAAATAAAATAAACAGATCCAAATCTGTTCACATTTTTTTTCAAAAAGTCATTTTTAATTTGTCTGCAAAACTTACTCCCCAGTTTAATATATTTGTGGGGAGTGATGCACTCAGAGCCCAGACTCTAAACTCTAACTGTAATCTGCTGCTGCAATAAATCATTCTATGTGAGCTGTCTGACTGAAATATGCATGTATCTGAACAGAAGATCAGAGTGTTTGTGAAGTATTCACTAAAGCGTTACTCACAGGGTAATACTCTCTATATTACTACAAGCAGCTTAATGCACAGTACCTCCTACAGACGTAACAACTCCGCGATAGGCCCCAGGGCAGATATACTTTTTCGGCACTTACTGCTACGTTGTACCCAAGCAAACACACTATATTCTCTATGTCTCTCTCTCTCTCTTGCTCTCTCCCCCACACACACACAGACACACACACACTCACACACACACACACACACTGTGTAAATTCTAAAATAATATCATAAAACAGCAATCAATAATAGTAGCATCCTTCCAGCTTCTGATCAGCACCATGGACAACAGTCTTTTGTTTAAGCTTATGCTATAAATTCACACATTTTCTTCAACTAGGCTACCACAAGCCCCAAACAGCTTTATCCTTGCTAAAGTAACATAAAGACGGCTGTAATGAAGGGTTTGTGTAGGTTCAATAAGGAAGCTCTGTAATAACTCGTCGGTCTGCTTTCCTGGGTGTTCAGCTGCTAGTCTATTCTTTACACCACTTCCACTTTCCCACGCTGTCAAACTCAATACTGGCATCATTACTCTAGTCCAATCATTTTCTTGCCTGCCTTCTGCGAGCCAATCAGCCTCCATTTTGTGTTCTTTAAATGTCAGTGGTCTTCTGTCATTCTGCCTTTCAGACTCTCATTCGAGCAGCCCACCTTCTCCCCATCTCCACCTCACCCTGGTCACTCAGAGCCCCATCCAAGCCTCAATTTTCATGTTCACCACTGCCAACGTCTAGACTCCATCCTAACTCCTAGCACTGTTGCTATGATGGTTTCACCGGAATCTAATCACCACATAGCTTTAATTGAATTCTGTATCTCAGTAAATCATATTCGATTCTTCCAAATGATCTCTCCTTATTGAAATGTCTATAAGCATGGAGCAAATGAGAGAAGTCCATTAACTACAGCTCCTCACACACTGACTGGACAGGGTCACCGTACAAAACAATCACACTCATTTATGGAATTTCTCATTCGACAATCATTTCCAATGGACCAGAGTCCAGATATATCACACACACATATTACAGTACGAGTGCATATTTTCAACATATAAGCGGCAAGAATGGTTCAGTCCTTTACAAAAATACAAAGACAAATTACTCACCCATCAGAGCTTCATCTTTCAGGTTTTGCACTCAGCAAAGTCATTGACAGCACTGCTCAAATCCAACAACGAACTATTCTATAAGATACTTGCTGAAAAACAAATTGTTGCATAGTTGACATCAACAGGCTCGCACGCATTTTCCACAAATGATAGAGAACCAGATCAGGAATGCAAGTAATATACTGTATTTCCCAGCATGCCCCCATCACCAAAAACTTTTCAGAAAAGGTGCCTATTTTAATCAGTGGAGTGTAAAACGATTGAGTAAATATTTGCAGCGAAAATTCACTTCATAAAGAAAATATATAGTCCATAAATAGTTAGGCTTTGGATCAAAACATAGAACCACATCTTAAACATACAGTGGAACTTATAATCTGTCCAGCTTTAATGTAACACAGCAGTTGGGTACTGCCCCAGCTGCCCGGTTGAAAGATTGGTACCTCCACTATACTCTGACATATTCTCACATTACTTGATAATGAAAAGAAATAACAAGCACAGTTCAAATATAAGTTTTGCTCTCTTATCTGGAAGCTGATGGGAGCCTCACTGCAGCTCAGTTTGTGGACAGCCAAAATGAATTCCTCATATACACAGCAGACATTACAGATTGCCTCATATGACATGCCAGTCTCAGGGGTGTAAGTTTTAGTTACCACCTACGAGAAAAACCAGCAAAGTATGGCAGAGTCTCAGGCTATAGCTTCTCCTCTCTACTGTTAGACTAAACAACCGGGAGCCAACTGGTAGTATCTGTGCTCCAGTTTCCTCAACAGTGCCAAAAGAAAGTGACTCACTGTGCTGCAGTAAGTTTCACAACTGATGCCAGTGTGACTATAGGGCTCCTAACTTTCTTAAAGTTACACTGAAGAAAAACCTTTCCACCTTAAACAAGTTAGAACTATGCTTCAGTATGTGCCCTTATGCAATAATACATCATTTGTTGTGGACGGAAACGCTAAACATGGCTAACTACATGAAAAAAGCAACTGTCTGCCTTTTTGACATGATGCAATAATAATCAGGTAACCATGTCTATCCAGTTCAAGCACCATATTAGTAAATGCATATGCTCATTCGTTTTAATTCAAACAGCAGTAAGGTTTGTTGTTGTCTCCAACCAGAGCAGAGGGAATGTTTTCATAATTAGCAGGAAAATAGCATTTGAGCTCCAAAGAGGTCAGGGACAATAGTTGCTCCGTGAACTGTAGATGCACAAATTGCAAAAACAGCTAAATAATTTAATGCTGTAAGGAAGGCTAGAAATCATGGGGGGCTAAAAAACACAGACAAACAGCATCAGCAAAAAGGAAAATCTTGGTGTTAGCCAGCGCAATAGACAACCACATTTACCAGAACAGGTTGTAAAAACTGAAGCCTAGAAATGTACTACTGAACGCATTTTAAACTGTCTTCATTCATCACTGATTGTTACCAGATATTTCTAAGGTAATTCCCCTGGAAACCAACATATGCATCTTAGAATAGTGTCACTGTTTCCTTAAAAACAGGAATTTTTTATATATAAGTAAAGTATCTATAAAAGTAAGAGAAGAGAAAGTAAGAGAAAGGTTGCTTTTGTGTACTACTTAAATATGAAGTTATGAAGTCCATCTCTACTGTGAGTCATTAGGTCTGATAATAGCCCTACATGGTTATGTAATAAAAAAGTACAGGCCCACAAAATGTAAATACTATTCCCAATACTATCTAATTCCCCCATATTCCAATATAATAATGGCTCTCTATATATTGTGAAACAACTTCAACAGTGGTTTCATGAACAGCAGGGGAAGTCGGACACTTCTCTATTGCCTCAGTAACCTTAATTGAAGTTGAATTGCCCAGCCTTCGAAAGAGAATTAAGGACATTTCCTTCCCTTATATTGGGATATAAGGGAAGGGAAGGAAATGATCTTGGTGATCATTACATGATCTCACACTGCAGTAATACAGTGTAACGTACAGTGCTTAACAACCACCTGTCATAAAAACGAGAAAGACCATCCAGCATTATGACATGCTTTAATGTGGACTCTTTCCTTTTCAGTGAGTTCTCCATGTTTTACCATTTTGAACGGGACTGAGGAATTTCAAATTGAATTCATGTTTTTATACCCAAATTTGAGCCAGCACACTGGACTTCTCTGAGAAGTCAGAAATTAATCAAGCATAAC